>CM056197.1:147843870-147868563 GCA_029692085.1 Gymnothorax javanicus | reverse complement strand
CCTTTCCTCGGTTACAGTCTTTAATGGTTACATGCACGTCAGTGTCATTTAAACTTCGCTTAACTTCGACGCGTCCCCCAGATTTCTGCGAACAATGCACATAAGCAAGGATAATACACTCTAAATAATAATTTGTAATTGTTCAACATCTGTCTCAGAATATATTAAATGCCATCTGTTTGTTACCTCTTCAATGTTTTTGCCTTCTTGAGCATTTAAATGTTGCACTTGGTTATTTATTGCTGTTTGTTTGTTTGTTAAATATAATTGAGAAAATACAAGAATGGTGCCACAGGCCCTTATGCCATTGTGTGATGCCCTAGGATAGGTGGTAGATAGACACAACTTCCCTTCCATTCTCCATGCTGCATTTGTACTACACTGCTTAGGGCTTAGCACACTGTTGAAGCTCATTATGGCGCTCTGTGTTCGCTATTATAGGCCTCTTCTATTTTAAACTAAGTCATGGAAATTAGGTAAAATATTATGGAAAAGTTTTGGAAAAGTTTTGAAAAATCACTGGTAAAAAAGTGTGGGAACCCTGTCCTACTCTTTCTCATAAAATGCGCGCCTCATTAGCCATCTAATGATAATGTTTAACAACTGACTCAGAGTGATTTTTCACTCGCCACATTCTGAAAGACCAGATCGTGTGAAGAGAACCAAAATGATGTCATTGGATTTTGCCCTGGTGACAACAATCTTGATTTTAGGTTGTTCGGCCTGCAGTGGCATAAACGTTTGTCAAACACCTAATTTTGCGTCAGGTCCTCTTGTCAGGAGGCATCAGACACTTTAGTAGCACTTAGACATCATAAACATACATAATTTGTATCTCGGCCATGAAATTATGGTGGTGCGTTTTTAATTCTGGTCAGTATATATACAGTATTACTGTAACAGGATGTCATTTTTTTTTGCAGATTTTTTAATATTTATGATGATTTCTAATTGAAAGGCCTGTTACGCTTTGTAAATATGGACATTGCTCTGATTAATGTCAAGTACTATGACATAATCTTTCAGATATTTTGTATTCCTCTTTAAAATCTGTTATTGAGTAAGAGGTGTTATTTCTCGTATTTCCTCTCCGCAGATAAATCCCTCAGAAGAGCCCAGCAGGCGCTGAAATCCCATCTGAAGCAGAGGTCTGAATGCATATTTGAAGGTTCAGCACAGCAGGGCCCCCCAACGCTCCTGAATGAGATCTATACAGAGCTCTACATCACAGAGGGGGGCAGTGGGGGGGTCAGTAATGAACATGAGGTCAGACTAATCGAGACGGCATCCAGGAGACAAACCACACAGGAGACTGCAATCCTCTGCAATGACATCTTTAAGCCTTTACCTGGACAAGAGAAACACATCAGAACTGTGCTCACAAAGGGCATCGCTGGCATCGGGAAAACCGTCTCTGTGCAGAAGTTTATTCTGGATTGGGCAGAAGGAAGAGCCAATCAGGACATTGATTTCATCTTCAGTCTTCCTTTCAGAGACCTGAATCTGAAGAAGGACAAAGAATTCAGCCTAATGCAGCTTCTGCAGCTCTACTGCCCTCAGCTGAAAGAGATTAAAAGCATTAACAGCAATGAAGTCAAAGTTGTGTTTATCTTTGATGGTCTGGACGAGTGTCGACTTCCTCTAGATTTCCAGAGCAGTGAGATCTGCTGTGATGTAACAGAGTCATCATCAGTGGATGTGCTGCTGACCAATCTGATTCAGGGGAATCTGCTTCCCTCTGCTCTCCTCTGGATCACCTCCCGACCTGCAGCAGCCAATCAGATCCCTCCTGAGTGCGTCCATCAGGTGACAGAGGTACGAGGGTTCAGTGACTCACAGAAGGAGGAGTACTTCAGGAAGAGAGTCAGAGATCAGGAAAAGGCCAGCAGAATCATCTCACACATAAAGTCATCCAGGAGTCTCTACATCATGTGTCACATTCCAGTCTTCTGCTGGATCTCTGCTGCTGTTCTGGAGACACTGTTGGGTGGAGCAGAGAGGGGAGATCTGCCCAAAACTCTGACTGAAATGTACACACACTTCCTGCTCATTCAGACTCATGTGAAGAGTGATAAGTATCAGGGCACCAGTGAGACAAACCCAAAGCAGACGTCAGCATCAGATACAGAAATCATCCTGAAACTGGGGCGGCTGGCTTTTGCACAGCTGGAGAAGGGTAATCTGATATTCTATGAAGAGGACCTGAGAGAGAGCAGCATTGATGTCAGGGAAGCTGCAGTGTACTCTGGGGTGTGTACAGAGATCTTTAAAGAGGAGCGTGGGCTGCATCAGGAGAAGGTCTACTGCTTTGTGCATCTGAGCATTCAGGAGTATCTGGCTGCCTTGTTTGTGTTTCATTCCTGTGTAAATGAAAACAAAAATGTGCTCAGAGCAGAAGGATCAGGACGTCACAGGTACAGAGAGCAGCTGTATGAGTTACACAGGACTGCAGATCCTCACAGTGACAGAGAGCAGCTGTCTGAGTTACACATGACTGCAGATCCTCACAGTGACAGAGGGCAGCTGTATGAGTTACTCAGTACTGCAGTGGATCAGGCCTTAGGGAGTAAGAATGGACACCTGGACCTTTTCCTCCGGTTCCTTCTGGGCCTCTCGCTGGACTCCATTCAGACTCTCTTAGGAGGAATACTGACACAAACAGGAAGTAGATCAGAGAGCATTAAGGAAACAGTCGAGTACATTAAGGAGAGGATCAGATGGGAATCTTCAGCAGAGAGAACCATCAACCTGTTCCACTGTCTGAATGAGCTGAATGACGCCTCTCTAGTGCAGGAGATCCAGGGATTCCAGAGATCAGGGAAACTTTCTGATAAAAAGCTGGAGCCGCACCAGTGTTCAGCTCTGGCCTTTGTGTTACTGATGTCAGAGCAGGTCCTGGATCAGTTTGACCTGAAGACCTACAACACAGATAAATGGGGTTATCAGAGACTGGTACCAGTTATCAGGAACTGCAGGAAGGCCGTGTGAGTATGGTGTCATCAATAATACTGATGATTAACTGCATGTTTTATTTCCACATTTTCACGTTTGTTCGCAATAAAATGCAGTTAAATTGTTGGGAAGGAACTAATTTGGTAAAACAGAAATGTGTGAGTGGAAGTGGAATCTAGTGCCTTTATTTCATGATCTGAATCCAGAACATCAGCAGGATCTAAAGCTAAACTCTCTTTAGACCTCCTTACTTAATGTTTTATTTGTGACTTATTTCCTCAGGTACCAATTCTCAAAATATAATGCATTTAATAATGGCAGATTAATGTAATGGATCAATCTCTGTCCGTGAACACAATGCATGGTGAAATTAAGTGAGGCTGTATTTATTTAGAATTATAAGACTTGGGCTCTATTTTGATGTTTCTTCAAATGCAGACATTTGTAGGTGGAATTGCTCATTTAAGGTGCAGAGAGTTAGCTGCTGTCAGATATATGGGTCAGGCTGTGTGTCATTATACACATTTAGCTGTGTGCAGCTCAGGAAGTGAATAATGTGACTCTCTGTAGATGGAGCCACTGCTGGTGCCTGTTACACCAGCTCACACTAAACTGTAATATGAAGGGGAGATGCACACGCCTCCACTCTTATTGCAGAATCAGGCAGATCAAAATAAAGCATTAAAGGTGCACTATGCAAGTTTGTTTACTTTCACCTCTGTTGACATTCGAACTCAAACAAAACAGAGGTAGCCCGCCCCTCCTACCCATAGTTCCCTCCTTCCCATGCTTCCATAACTGTCAACTCTTGTCGGTGATTGGCTGGGACGTTTTGTTATATTATGGGGCACAGCCTGTGCCCCTTGTGTTTATTTGCAGTTTGTGACGCCTGTGCGGTCTCCAGAGCCCAGTTTTTTTTTTTTTACAGTGAATTTAGGGGCAGGCGGCTAGCGGATCGTGGGGAGATGTCGGCAAATTGAGACAAAAATATAATTGCGCAGAAAGTAAACAAACTTGCATAATGCACCTTTAAGATACACAAAGGAAAAGACACAGAGCAGGAATGGTGAACTTTAAAGCTGTGCGGACAGGGATTCATAAAGACTCGCACACCTAAAGCACGATGTGTTTCCTCCTGTGAGTCTGTTAGCTGTGTGTGCGCCCATAGGAGTAGACCCACAATCCTTAGGCAGCACAGGTAGGCCCGTAACATTTGTGTCTCACCTGTAATTAGAGAAACGACAAGGGAGGCACAAGGCTACCAGTAGGGGTCGCTAACACACAAGCTCAATTTGTATGAGCGGCCACTAGAGCTGGGGGACATAACAGGGCCTCATTTGTGAAACTCTGAGTCTATTACAAACATACACTTTCACCAAAGCTGAGAATAAAACTGTGGCATCGAGAGACACATTGATGTGGGAGAATATGTGTCCCAAACATTATGGAGCTCTGTATGTGTAACACCAGTGGTATAGATGCACTGCACTCCCTGGTCATATGTGAACACGTCTCTTCCTTTCATTTCCTGTCTCTAAATGAATGGACCTTTATCTGTGTGTATCTCTGCGTTAGCTTGCAGTGCTGTTTGCGGATGTGGAGGCTCTTTAACTGTCGACTCTGAAAGGTGTCGCTGTCATTTACATCTTTCCTTTCAGTGGCAGCTGCTGTTCTGGGGTGGGATGGGAGGGTTAAGCCCGGAGAAAAGACTGGAGGAAAGGTAGATGGGCCCTCAGCCCCCTGCAGAGATCTTACAGCATGAGAAAATGGGCCTTTTGAGTCAGAATTACATCAGAAGAACCGTCAGAGTTTAGTGCTGCAGGACGTCTAATTCTCAGGTCCAAAGTGCTGTCGTGTGCCGTTCAGCACCATTAACACTGTTACATATTGTGCATATTGTATGTGTCATGCTTATCTGATACCAGTATTATCCCTCACCAGGAAGTGGATGGGGATTAAGGAATGAGTTTTGTCCGTCTGCATGTCAGTCTGTCCGTCACGCTTCATTTCAGGGCCAGAACTCTTTGTTCAGAAAAACTCAACAAAATTTCGTAAATGGCTACATTTTATTTTGCAGATGTGCCTTTTCTTACGTCCATATCTCCACCGTGTTTTATCTCCTGACCTGATATCAGCCGTGTTGTGGTGGCAGATTTGAGTATTTCATGCTTATTTTATAATATATTAACTCTTCTTTACAGGCTGAACAGCTGTGGCCTCACAGAAGAGTCCTGTAAAATAGTGGCCTCAGCTCTCCAGTCATCAAACTCACCCCTGAGAGATCTGGACCTCAGCTTCAATAACCTGGGAGATTCAGGAGTGAAGCTGCTCTGTGATGGACTGATGAGTCCAAACTGTAAACTACAGACACTGGACCTCAGCTCCAATAACCTGGGAGATTCAGGAGTGAAGCTGCTCTGTGATGGACTGATGAGTCCAAACTGTAAACTACAGACACTGGACCTCAGCTGCAATAACCTGGGAGATTCAGGAGTGAAGCTGCTCTCCGATGGACTGATGAGTCCAAACTGTAAACTTCAGACGCTGGACCTCAGCTCCAATAACCTGGGAGATTCAGGAGTGAAGCTGCTCTGTGATGGACTGATGAGTCCAAACTGTAAACTACAGACACTGGGGTGAGTACTGCTCTGTATTGTGTGACTTTAACTACATCAGTTACTTTAATCCTGGAACAATCCACTGCTAAGATACATGGAGGCAAAGCGTCTACAGTGGCAGCATTATGTAATGCTCTTGCGCAGATCTCACTGATTTTAAGCCTGAGAAGCTAATGCACTGGATCAGTGTCTTTTATGTCTTGTCCTGTTTTGAATTGTTTTGTCCTGTTTTGTTAGTGCTTGTGTCACTTTCAAAGAGTGAGTGAGTGAGGTGTGTGTTTGTGCGTGTATGCGCGCGCGCGTGTGTGTGTGTGATATATTGTGTTGGTGAGTGATTGTGTTACAGCGGGAATGTGAGAGGGTGAGAGGACATGCATTTACTCCTTTATGTTTTGTGGTCATGTACTGGAAGGTATTATTGTTCCAGTTTTTGTAATTCTCTTGTCAATCACAATTAAATCATTATCAAATCACGAAGGGCAGATGATGGCAGATCTAATATCACTCGATTAAAGGGTCACGTGCTTTATGTTTCAGTTCTCTGAACTCCAAAGGAAAAAAGTGTCCTTAATGTTAGTGTGAGTACGGGTTTGATTACAGCATAGTGACTGGGGTGAGCTCATGTGGGATTATCAGCTGCAAGAGCCTCTCGCCTGGAGAGAGAGATGATCTACTGGTGCCAGTCAGTAATATAAGTGTCTCTGACATAAGAGCTCCAGTCCTCGGAGGTAAACACACCACTAATCTGAGCTCCCAGAAGCTCTCGCGTAAAGAAACGGGCTGTGGGGAAAACTTTTGGACCCAAGCGATAGACTCGTTTGAGATGAGCTGCGCCTGGCCTGGAAAGTGGAGGAGATCAGGCAGCAGGGGGCGGAGACAAAAAGCTGCAGTCAAGTGGGACAGTTTCCTGCTGCCTTCAGAGAATATACAGGAAGTCACAGATATACTGACCACATTCATTTAGAGCTGCTGCCTTTAGAGAATATACAGGAAGTCACAGATATACTGACCACATTCATTTAGAGCTGCTGCCTTCAGAGAATATACAGGAAGTCACAGATATACTGACCACATTCATATAGAGCTGCTGCCTTCAGAGAATATACAGGAAGTCACAGATATACTGACCACATTCATATAGAGCTGCTGCCTTCAGAGAATATACAGGAAGTCACAGATATACTGACCACATTCATATAGAGCTGCTTCCTTCAGAGAATATACAGGAAGTCACAGATATACTGACCACATTCATATAGAGCTGCTGCCTTCAGAGAATATACAGGAAGTCACAGATATACTGACCACATTCATATAGACCTGTTGCCTTCAGAGAATATACAGGAAGTCACAGTTATACTGACCACATTCATATAGACCTGCTGCCTTCAGAGAATATACAGGAAGTCACAGATATACTGACCACATTTATATAGAGCTGCTGCCTTCAGAGAATATACAGGAAGTCACAGATATACTGACCACATTCATATAGACCTGCTGCCTTCAGAGAATATACAGGAAGTCACAGTTATACTGACCACATTCATATAGACCTGCTGCCTTCAGAGAATATACAGGAAGTCACAGTTATACTGACCACATTCATATAGAGCTGCTGCCTTCAGAGAATATACAGGAAGTCACAGATATACTGACCACATTCATATAGAGCTGCTGCCTTCAGAGAATATACAGGAAGTCACAGTTATACTGACCACATTCATATAGACCTGCTGCCTTCAGAGAATATACAGGAAGTCACAGATATACTGACCACATTCATATAGAGCTGTCTGGCTGAAGATACTGCATATGCGTTCATTATTATCAACAGCGCAAGATGTATTTGTTAAGTGTCATTGCACAGATGGACCATGCAAAGGGTTATAACCCGGGGTCGGCCGATTTTGCCGATATTTGGTATACACATGCACCTTACCAAGTAATGAATGAACCTACAATGGGAACATCATCCATTTGGTTTTGTAGGAGTCAGTGTATTTTGATGGATTATGGACCATTTTTGAAGGATTTTCAAGGGGTTAATTCAGGTCTTCCTCCACAGAAAACGGCTAAACTTTCAAAATTGCCCTTTGTGTTATTGTTGCCCGTAGGATGGCCCACCAAACCGTCAAAAATGCGTCAAGATATTTTCCCGACCTCAAAATTTGGAATTGTGTATAGGCCTATTCAACAGCTTATAAGTCATCTGCCACAGGGGTAGAAACTACAAACCATGGTGGAAATGGTGGCTAATGACTTGCTCTTTCATAATCAGAAATAAAGAAAAACTTCCCACTCTACTCAGTATTTCGTAGTCACACCAGAAATGAGGACCATATTTCATCGTTTTGTAGTGCTGCCACCCATATGCTGTATGTGGAACTACAGACCTGTGCACTAAACAAGCCACACTACCAATGTTATTTTATCTGCCCTGGCTTTATCCGTTCAATTATAATGCCAACACATGAGAACTAAGGGTATTCTATCATAAATATGGCTTTTTCCCTGGGAAAGGGGTGTGCCAGGAATTTTTCAGTGCACAACCCCATATTCCTTTCATAAACCTTTCATATGGCCCAGACTGTCTTTGACTAATTACTTTCTCTTTTGGCAACAACCCAATATAGACCTGAACACCTTGTTTCAGCTTGTTCCAAACTTTAGGGTTCGTCAAAATAGACTCTAGAGAGTCCAGTAATGAGGCAGTATTGGGCTTAACCATGTTAGCAGGGGAGGTGCCTCTTTCCATTACCCAACTGTTCATGAATGACTGGCCTTGAATGGCAGAAACTACCAGAACACCAGAGTAGCCAGCATGAGGAAGTGAAGAACAAAAAGACAAAAAACTTTGTCAAAATTTATCTGTATTTCAAAATATGTAGGAACAAATATCTAAAGCAGTGTTGGGCCCAACAGGTCCTGTAACTCCACAAAAAAAGATGATGTTAGTTTTCCCAGGTCCAGCCAATAATCATGAGAATGGTACCATAGACAATCACAGCAAGAATGAACGAAACTTTACTTGACCACCAGGTATCCGCATTATCAGTCAATAGGCCTGGTACAGAATCCATGAGAACCCTTTCAGAATGACTAAGTGTTCACAGATCCACCTGTTCGATGACCTTTGCCCACAGTCGCGATCTTGTTGTCATGGAGGAAGCTAACAGGTGCTGGTCATCTAAAGGAGTGTCAGTATTATCCTTGGTCAAGTGTCCACACCTCTGTTGGACAGAGAGACGGGAGAAGTAGCTTGAAACCTGCTGGGTAGTTCTTTTGTATTTATTTTTATGTAAACTTGTATTCCTGTTTTGTGTTTAACCACATAGTGGTTACACCGGAGGTATAGATTCATGCCGGTGGCCTGTAGTCATTGTCGTTGTGGGTTGTTTATGTTTTTATTTATTTATCTATGTATGAAATGTATTATTAATTGTCGAAATCGACAACCATGTCACTTCGTTCCGTTAGTCGTCTGTCTGTTTGTTACACACCTTTTTGCCATTTATCTTCATTTGATCTCAATGAAACGTTGATGCATAATAAAGGAATATCCGCGACACAGGCCTATTCTTTTTCTACTTTCTACTTCAAAGGTCAAGGTCTCCGAAAACATGAAAATCACATTTTCGGCCATAACTTCGGAACAGATTATCATACAGACTTCTCACTTGTAGTCCATGGGCCAGAGCCCAAAATTTCACTTGTTGGTACCACTCAAGGTGACAAAACTTACTGATGATTTTTGAAAAGATCCATGTCTGTAGATGATATTTTGGTATGATAACCCTTCCTGAGTGGCAGCTGTATCATAGTTATCAGCTCATGAAGTTACCCACCCCCTTCAGAAAATTACATTTTAGATGCTGGTGCATATCCTTGTTCAGACTCATGTACAGGACATCTGTCAATGTTTCACTATATTGTCTTTGGTATCATTTCAATGGAGACCTTTTAAGCTTTCATTCAAGCTAAGATGTGAATCTTTCTGACCAATATAGAGATCACTGTAGCTCTTTAAACTATAAACAACACACATTTTTACACAATTTTCGCCTAAATGATATATTATCTTTTAGCCCGGTGTCATCTAGGAACAACACGGACAAAAAAAAACAAAAACTGGGATACTCAGAGGACCATAAGGATTCAGGAAATGTATAATATGCCTGTACTCTTTCATTGTCAGGGGTGATTGTGAGCTTTAAATTAGAAGAGCATCATTTGGCTCCTAATAAACTATAACGAGACAGCCACTAGGCTAATGTCACAAACCGGTCTTTATCATGTAAATACAGGACATAAAGGACACCACAATGAGATAAGGAACCAGCTGAATTTTATAAACAACATATAACGTATTTATTTAACATATTTACATAGCAATATTGTAAACAAAATTAACATCAGAATCACAACGTGATGTCACTCAAACTGCTCGTCTCTCTCGTCATCTGACTCCCCGAGTTCAAAGTGGGGTTCTGGATCATCCTGCAGTTTTTGGTTGCTGCAAGTCTGCAACTTGCACGTCTGTGCATGCCAGTCCATTTGATAAGCATGTGCAGCTTGGCATTTTGCATGAGCGGACGCATTTGCATGTTAGTTGTTCCAGGACTACTTCTGGTGCAGGTGGGGAGCGCATCCAGTAAATGGCCAGCTTCTCCTCATCTTCTCTCCATCCATGCTCTGTCGGACTTGGCACCACAGGGTTAGGCTGCAGGCTGCTCCTGCAGATGGCTGCCTGATAATCTGCTCGTTCAACATGCAGGAAGAGACAGTCTCTACTTGGTGGCAGCTGGCTAGACTCGACCTCCCCCCTTTTGGCACAGAAGAGCTAGTAGCGCGGTTGGTTCACCTCACCAGTGCTGCTGTTAGCAGCAAACATGTGACATGTAAACTCCTCAATTCTCTGGAACAACTCCTCACTCACGTCCCATGATTGCCCAAATCCACTGAAGGCTTCTTGGTAGGAAACGTCCTTCACTATCCTCAGGGCATTCAGCTTCCCCCGGCCAGCAAATGCACTGACAGTGTCACAGCCAGTGAAGGTGCCAGTGAAGTCTCCAACTGAGCTTGCCAGTTTGCTGATGTCCACAAATCGGGTGCGGCTCTGTGTCCCACGCTTCAGGTAGATGGGACAGGTGACGTCCTTCTGAAAGGCAAGACAAAGAACCATGACATCCGTGTCCTCAGCTATGATGATGACTGCTTTTGAGCCAGTGTTGGCGGCATCTGAAGCATGCAGGAGCAGGCGTGTGTCGGCTTCTTCATGTGTGGAGTGCAGCTCTACTACTTCTTCACACCCATCATCTGTCAACCTATAGCAGGTTTCCTCATGGGTCATGTATAATGCCTCGCCATGCAGCCTATCGTTGTATTGTGGGAGTTTCCACTCTTCCACCAGAAACTTGATGAGACTGGTCTTGTTGGAAGGACAGAAAAGTTCTCCACTGCTGTACGTGGTGTCCTCCTGCCAGGTTCTTGTACTGGACAGTGGTGTCTGCACCCCGGTTCAGTCATTCAGCATCTTTAATCGAAGTCTGGCGGTAAACATGAAACACAACATCAATTCTCTGACTCTGTGCCCTTTCGTGGAACACCTGGGTGAAGAGTGACTCTGCCACCTGTCCAAAGGTTTTGTTGTTGCCATTCATTTTCTGGACCAGGCTCATCCCATCAATGATGGAAGTGGATGGGGTTGGGATCTGTTCTGCAGGAGACACATTCTTTTCCAGCTCTCTGGCAAGAGCAGCCTCGTTCGTTTTTCGTAGGGACCCCTCAGCATTTGCGAGTGCCCATGGCAGTGGGCCCAGAGGGTAGACAAGGACATCCCTCATACTCATCTTCCTGCTTTCAGCCAACAGGATCATGTGGCTGAACAGGTTTCTGTCTGCCTTCAGCACCACATCCTGTCCTTTCTTTCCTTGAGCTTTTTTTGTGCTGACGCTGGAGAATGTCCTCAGACTTTGCTTAGTCATCTTGTCGTGGAATTTCACATATGTTGTGTCCACATCTAACCTTGTTTGCTTGAATTCCTTGTAGGCCTCTTCTCCTATCTCATGAGCTCTCAGGAGATCCCTGGTCACATCAGGTGGAGCCATGGAGCCAGTGGACAGGCTAACCAGATCGTTCTCATCAGGAGACATAGGATTGAACCACTTGTTCTTCATAAGGTCAATGAGAGTCTGGACATCTGCTTCGTCTCACTTGATCCTTGGACTGTGTAGATCTGGATGGGACAGTTTGGACGTGCCTTGACCTGTCAGGTCTCTCAGCTGTCTGATGCGCATGCTTCTGTACTCAGCGGTTAGGTAATATTTGGCCACTGCTCCTGACTTCAAGCTGAATCCCTTTGTCCCTCCAGCTGTCTGGGTGTCTTTGTTCACCGTTTCTTCTATAGCTTGGTCAACAGGGATCCGGCTAAAGGGATTGGTGGAGCCCAGTTGAACAGAGAAGCCTCCTGTCATGAATTCTGTGTACACATCTGGGTGTGTGATGGACAGCTGAGACATCTGGGCATAGTAGTAGGGGAGGTAGTGTGCGTAGTTCATCCTGTCATGTGCAAAGCACCATGGGATCATTGCTCGAATGCTTGCCAAGTGCAGCATCCAGTCTCCCTCTCTGGATGCTCGGATAAGCCCCAGCAAGATTTCGACCATGTCCAAATATGACATCCAGGAGCTTGAGAGGCTGCCGTTTCCAGTTCTGAGGAACTTGCGGTAGTCTTCAAACAGTTCCATGATGCATGTACAAGAGCTGTGCTCGAGGACCTCCTTCAAAGTGGCTTGTGATACATTTTCCCCAAGGCTGTCAGTCGCCTTCAGTGTTTCATCCAGGTGAGCCATATGGTTCATCTGAGTTGTTTCCAACCAGGAGAGAAAACCATTCCACGTCAGTCTCATGAGAGCCTCATACAAGAGCTTGTGTAGTCGCACTGCCCTTTTGTACTTGCGGCCATCCATATCACCAGCAATGGAGCCTTCTGCGATTATGCCAGACTGAATGCAAAGGTCTCCGAGTCCAGCATCTTTGAAACGCTTTCCTATTATTGCCAGCAGTGCGCAGATGGTGTGAAATACCCCAAGCCTGATGATGATATTCTGGAACTTGTCAGCATGTTTCCATGTGATCTCAACAGCCTTTGCATACAGGGCTTGGTCAAAGACACAGACAATCTTTGTCAGGCCTAAGCACCGTATGATGCTTAGTGACTGGTTAAGCACCTCATTGACAGTAGAAATTTGTGTCGCTGGAGCATTGATGGTAGGCAGATAGCCTACATTGTCAGGGATGACGGTCATATCACCACGAGTCCGGATGTTGAAGCCCGTCCAGTTGCTGACTGACTGGTCTTCATGCTGTGACATTCTTGCTAGGACCCAAACAAGGTTCTTCTCTCTGGCAAGCTGAGTATTGGCTGCAGTATCAGCATCTGAACTTTTGCTTTGTGGTGGCCCCACCTGTTGTCCAGCGTTGTAATTTGGTAACATTGGCGGGGGTGAATCAATGCTTCTCTGCTTTGTTTTGGCAACAGAGGGCATGGGTTGAACAGGGACTGGGTTAACTGTCTTTGCTTGCACAGCAATTCCATTGACTCTGTGAGATGTTCCCTCTCCACTGATGGTTTCTTCAAGACGATCAATATTATCCCAGGCTAAGGTTGTGAGTACACCAGGATGGATGTTACTTGGTAAGGCAATGTCACTCCCTGATGCTGAGAGTTTCTGAAGACACAAAGCAGTGTCAATCTCTTCCATCTGTGAATAGGACACACTGTGACTAAGTCGGTTGAGGATGTTTATGAGCTCTACATTCCCTGTCAAAGACTTGACACTGAATGGTAGAACGATGTGCTTGGAAGGTTTGATCTTTCCACATGTCACTGCATATACAATGTCATGGCCAAATGATTGTAGGAGCCGCTGAACTCTCTGGGATGCATGGTTGGGATCATTAGAGCCTGTGAGTAGATGGCACAGGAAGACACTGAGTGACTGGAATGGTAGGACATTCTGCCTCTGGTTTGACTTCAGGTGGCCAGGCTTCAGGAACCTCTTGACTCTTGATGTCCCCTCTCAGTTTGATGGCTGCGTTGGCTATGACATCTTGCGCGCTGGCACTTTTCAAGGTCTGCAGCTCACTTTTAAGGGACTGGTTTTCTTTGATGAGTTCACTCATGGACAGGTTATCTGGATAAAGGAGGAGTTTTCCTTTTGCACCAGAGAAGATATGCAAGGCTCCAGCAAACTCACTCTCTTCAGCTTTTGTCTCATGTGCTTTGTGGTTGATTCCTTGACTTGGATGATTCCTTGGGACTTCATTGAAGAAACCAGACTTGAAGTGAGATCAGTCATTATCATCACTCGAGGATTGCCAAAAAGCTCTGTTCTGATGCAGAGGAACAGCGCATTGTACAACTGTTTCACAGCAGCTTCATACTGGGCATCATCCGTAGCATCACCACCATCTTCATTGTTGGCAGCCTCTTCTTTGGAAACCTCCTCTTTGGTGTACAGTTTATAGCATGAATTGTGGCAGTGCCCTTCAGCTGCTACAAGGTCTCTACTCATTAGGGCAAGGATTCTGCCGTCCATTTTCTTTTGGGCTGCACTCCTGATCTTTGCATCAGCACGCATTTGGCAACATTGTACCAGTGCTTTTCTCGTATTCTGTCCTTTTAGATATTTAGAAGTTTTCTTGCAAAAGATACACTCTGCAGGATATGTCCTAGAGGTACTTGGGGCACGTCGAGCATTTCTTTTCAATTCTTTCTCTTCAGCAGAGCTACTGGCACCTGGCTTTTCATTTTCAAGGATGCCATCAAGGAGTTTCTTCATAGTGAAGATACTGCAACACTTTCTGTGGTAGTAGATTGCTGGAATCTGTCCTTCAGGAATGTCCTTTGCCAGTTCCAAAACTGGTGCATGATTTTGTATCTGAGCTGCCCTGAGCAGTGTTGTCCAGGAGTCAACACTTTTTAATGAAACCAGCTTATCTTCAGCATCAGAGCAATGGATGATGCACTCCACTTGTCGTTGCTTTGCTAATGGGTTGTTACTTGCTTGTTCACCGGTGGCATACAAGATCAGATGTAGCTCACAGTTCCAGTTGCTACACAGAAATCACCATTTGATGCAAAAGCTGAAGTAATCAAATGAAGATGAAGTCAAGATAAAGTCCAGTTTGTGACCTCATACTGACCTTGGTCTAGTTAATAATATCCTTATAGTTTAAGGCTCACAATGACCTGTAACAATGATATAATATGGGTATATTATACATTTCCTGAATCCTTATGGTCCTGTGAGTATTCCAGTTTTTATATTTTGTATCCCTGCTGTTCCTAGATGACACAGGGCTAAAAGATTATATATCATTTAGGCGAAAATTGTGTAAAAATGTGTTGTTCATAGTTTAAAGAGCTACAGTGATCTCTATATTGGTCAGAAAAATTCACAACTTGGCTTGAATGAAATCTTAAAAGGTTCCCTTTAAAATGATACCAAAGACAATATAGTGAAACATTGACAGATGTCCTGTACATGAGTCTGAACAAGGATATGCACCAGCGTCTAAAATGTAATTTTCTGAAGGGGGTGGGTAACTTCATGAGCTGATAACTATGATACAGCTGCCACTCAGGAAGGGTTAGCATACCAAAATATCATCTACAGACATAGATCTTTTCAAAAATTATGAGCAAGTTTTGTCACCTTGAGTGGTACCGATACCTGCTCTGGCCCATGGACTATTGGCTCACATTGTGCCGGGTTCAAAGAGCTCTACAAAATGAGGTCAATGACCTTTACCTTTGGCCTTGACCTTGGATTTCTGCCTTGAGCTCAATTTGACCTTGAATTAATTTTTTCTTCTCCAGACATTCAATTTGATGGTTGGGACACACATGCCCCGTATCAAATGTCAGCATGATCGGATCATTACATTTTGAGATATAGGCGTTTCTATGGCAACCAAAATGTCCCTTTTTATAGTGAACATGTCAAATTTGCACTCATAGCATTGAACAACTTTTGAAATATATAAAATATATAAAAAAGGGGACCGTACTGAGCCAGGTAATTACAGGCCAGTCAGTTTAACTTGCATTGCGTGCAAAATATTGGAATCTATCATAAAAGATGAGCTGGACTTATTTCTTGAACGTAACAATATCTTGAGGGATAGCCAACATGGTTTTCGTAAAGGAAGGTCATGCCTGACAAACCTTCTGGAATTTTTTGAAGAGGCCACCAAGACTTATGACCAGAGCAGGGCTTATGACATCATATATTTGGATTTTCAGAAAGCATTTGACACAGTACCGCATAAGAGACTAATTTTTAAAATGAGCTCCATTGGAGTTACAGGTGGTATTCTGAAGTGGATTCATAACTGGTTGCAGGACAGAACACAAAGAGTGGTGGTCAGTGGTATATCATCTGAGCTAGGTAGGGTGGGGAGTGGCGTCCCCCAGGGATCGGTGTTGGGACCCCTGCTGTTCCTCATCTACATTAATGACCTTGATAGGAATATTGAGAGCAGATTAGTGAAATTTGCAGATGATACTAAATTGGGGGGCTTGGCAAATAGTTTAGAGTCCACTAAAGTGATTCAGGATGATTTGGATAGAATTCAGAATTGGGCAGAAATGTGGCAAATGAAATTTAATGTAGCGAAATGTAAAGTAGTACATGTAGGTAATAAAAACATTAGGCGGGATTACTTCATGGGAGGTTTTAAACTGGAATGTGCTCACAAGAGAAAGATCTGGGAGTGATTGTTGACCAAACCCTCACAGGCTCTATCCATTGTGCCGTAGCTGTTAAAAAAGCCAATCGGATGCTGGGATACATTGCCAAAAGTATTGAGTTCAAATCCAAGGAGGTGATGCTTCTTTTGTACAACACATTCGTCAGACCACATCTAGAGTATTGTGTACAGTTCTGGGGACCATACTTTAAGAAAGACATAGAGGCTTTAGAGAAAGTTCAGAGAAGAGCCACGGCTAATTCCGGTATTAAAGATGAAAGCTATGAGAAAAGGCTGAAGATCCTTAATCTCTTTAGTCTTAGGAAAAGGAGACTAAGGGGTGATCTGATTGAGGTCTTTAAATATGTTAAAGGGATTAACAAAGTGAATTATGAAGGATTCCTTCAACCAAGTGTTGTTAGCAGAACTCGGGGTCACAAATGGAAGCTGACTAAAGGTAAATTTAGCACTGATATTCGGAAATATTTCTTCACCCAAAGAGTAATTTGATTGTGGAACAGCTTGCCTGACCATATTGTTGAGGCAGAGACCTTGGGAGTTTTCAAGAGCAGACTTGACTTAAAGCTAGATACCATTGAGTCATTGAGTATCTGAAGTGATATATTCACAATAGTTAAAAGAAACTGGCGAGCCTAGTTGGGCTGAATGGCCTGTTCTCGCCATTCATGTTATGTTAAATCACAAAGATAAAAACACATTTCTTCTAGCATTAATACATCTAGTCTGAAAGATTGTTCATCGGGCAACAATCAACGAAAAACTTGTGTCAATGGCGTTCTTACTACAATAGATTAATACATGTTTACAAGCAATATTATTTTATCCAGTTGTCCTAGGCCACACATTTAAAGTTTTGAGGCAAAGGTCAAAGTACTAAGAAACCGTTGACCACGCTACGATATAGACCCTAGTCTCGAGTCAGACACCAGATGATTTTGACAACGGTCCCGCTAGGCGGGAGTCATTTATTTATTTTCTTGTTTTATTGATTGTTTATTGTCTTTTGTACATGTCATTTTGTGGCTTTTGCTTTTAAATGGTCTGGGTAGACTGCTAAACCGAATTGCCCTCTTGGGATAAATAAAGTCGTCGGAGTCTGGTTCGCCATTCCTCCTTCTCAAAACGGGCTCTGATTTTCTTAGCCACCAACCCACGCTTTTCCTTCCTCCTGATCTCTGCTGCTCTCATAGACCTCGTGGTTGATCAGGCTACTCTGTGCCCATGGGATAACAATCTGGCTGCATCAGTGCATGCGACTGTGAATTGTCATGGCATCTGTTCAAATATTAGCCTGGGCCGAGGCCTAGCACTGATGGTACATTCGCAAGTACCTACCTGATCCAATCGGCAGTAAAACATTACAAATATCAAAAACTTCTTTTGACGTCTGTTACGTCCCCATTGGTCTGGGGGTGAAGGACGTAACAAATAACCAGATGATAGTAGGTTGGAGTGAAGGTATTGTTTAATGCAGGCATTTCGTGGGAAAATTGAGTAACAAAAGAGTGGTTGGTACACGGGGAAAAGGGAGAACAAAGGGCCGCAATGGTGCTACTCAAATAAAATAAAAGAACCAAAAACGGACTTAACCAACTGTACAAAGAAAAAGGGGAGAAAAAAAACAGCAGTGTGTAGCACCACTAAACTAAAGGCTAACAAATTGCGAAGTCGAGTGCTCTGATCTGGTCCTGTCTCCAGATTAAAACACATACAATTAACAGAGTTAAACTCCAGAATTACAGTTTCAAGTCATTATGCTTCGGTTGTCTAACAATCGATACTCCGTACAACACATAAAACAACGAGTAACCACCGGAGTGCGAGTTACAGATTCAAGTCCTTGTACTTCATATGATGGCCTCACAATCAGTAGTTCATACAAGTGAAAACAACAAGTAACCAACGAAGCTTAAGTTACAGATTCGAGTCATTATACTTCATATGATTGTCAATAATCAATGCATGCAAAACAACGGGTAATCAGAGAGCTTAACAGCACGGGACAGACTGCTCACATTAAATCACAGCCGTCTCGAATGTGCGTTTGACAGATCGCTTTATTGAAGAAACGTGGTGTGTTGATCCGGGATTGGCGGAGGACAGGAACACCGGACCAATCAGGCACGTCAGCGAGCGGAGCAGACAGGAGGCTGGTGATGGGCTGGGTTGGGTTGAGTACCAATGAAAAACAAGGGCTCACACAGAGTAATTCGCATGAATGACAGATATTTGGAGACAGAGAGATTAAATCACGGGGGAATGGAGACGGACCCACTGGGGTCGTAACAACGTTGATGCCCGAATTGCATGTTCTTGATGGAGCCGACGTCTTGAATGGTGGAGGGGGGGCTGGCACTTCCGCAACGGCTTCCGGTCAAGGCCAAGCTTGTCTCTGTGTGCTGGACAGACAGTGATGTCCTTGTCAACAGCATGGAAGAGCCCAGCAGGCAGTGCAGTGAGCTCACACTCCTTCTCCAGTGGCAGTCGTGGGTCCTTCTCTCCATGTTCTCATCTAAGAGGATCTGTCAGCCCTGAAAGATGGCTTTAAATGGACTTGTCACACTTTCAGAGCAATATAGCTACCCTCTTTTGGATATTTCTTCATTACACGCATGCAATGGCAGGAGAGACATTTAAAACCTGCATTTTATCGCCATAGTGGCCTGGGGATTCATCACTGCCAGCATCCATGGCTGCCATTTTGAAACTAGCTGTTTGGGATGTGTGTCAGGTGTCAGTAACAGGGGCAGCCCAACACTGCTGCTGTGGGCGGGTTGAGAAGCGGGGTGTGAGGTGGTGGTGGGGCTGTTTAGATGGGGGAGGACCTTGACTTGCCTCTTTATAGGCTAGCAGGCATTTTTAAGTCATCCGTGGTCATATCCAGCCACAAAACAAGGTATTAAGGCTTATGGTCAAGCGTAAGGACATGGGGCCGATCAAAGTGCTCCACATCAGAACCGAAATGAGCGGCAAGACATTTTTTTTGGACTTGCTCCTCTGGGAAAACCGTAGTCCAACTCCCTGTGGCAGTTGGGATATTGGCATGTAAATATGGTATCATTTTATGATTTTGAGGGATGAACCTTTTTTAAGGGGTTAATATACCCATAATGCTTTGCAGTATGCAACGTTTTATATTTTTCATAGAAAGACTAGGATGTCTGCTGCAGTTTACCATAAGATAAGTCTTTCTTTACTTTGGGCAAAGTTTGTCAATTTCATCAAAATTTGCTTATTGAAAATGCATGGGAAGGGTTAATTGCCCCTTACTCCTGAACAGAGTGATTATTCACCAAACGGTTTTACCTGCCTTCATTCTAGCCCAGGACCAGTGTATGGAAGGAACTTGAACAAAGTCTGTTGACCTCGCAGGTTATCTTTTTTTTTTTTTTTAAAGATTTTTTTTATTTTATTTGACAGTTGTTCAGTGTAGAGAGACAGGAAGGTTGGGGAGAAGAATGGGGTAAGACATGCAGCAAATGACCTGAGCCGGAATCGAACCCAGGTCGCTGCGGGAAGGACACAGCCTTTATGGTACACGCGCTTAGACCGATGAGCCACTGGGGCGCCCCGCAGGTTATCACTTTTTGCAGATTTTGAATGGTCTATCCATGCAATGACAATTATCTGATGAGACTACTGCTGTCTAGCATTAACTATCACAAGTACACAGAAAATAACAATTTAGCACAAAGTGTGGTGTTTGTGGTATAAAAGAGCCAATCACTCTGTGTTTGTATATGTGTGTGTGTGTGTGTGTGTGTGTGTGTGCCTGTGTATGCGGTTTCTCCACCGGTTGGGTGTAATTTTTACATGTGTGTTTGTTACGTCCCTGTCTTGGGTAAGGGACGTGAACAGAACAATGAAACCAAAACAGGACACAATAACTTCATTATGGAGTTTATTATAACAAACGTAAAAAAAACCAAATGCACAAAAAAGTCTCATTGAAAGAAAAACGGTCTGGAAACCAGGCCTTCATCTTCCACTCTACAGTGGTAGAGCACAGCAGTGACGAGCTTTCGAAGGGCGGTGAGGGGGGAAGGGGAAGGCAAAGTCTTGACAGAGTGTGATAGGGCCGGCGGAGAGAGCTACATGGCCCAGCGTAGCATGGCGTCCCGGTAGGATGAATCAGCGCCTCTTATGAGGTGAAAACAATCAGCGAGTCATCTGGATGTGGGACGTCCTGTAACACTCCAGGGAACAGAAAAACAGACAAGAAAGAAGAACATCCACGCAAACTAAAACATAGGAACATAACAGTGTTTTGTCTGCGTGTTTGTGTGTGTGTTTGTGTATGTGTGTGTGTGTATCTGTGTATGTATGTGTTAACCCAGCCCTATCACAGACTCGGTTAATGTAATTTGTGTAAGTGCATGTGTGTTTTTGTGTGTGTGTGTTTTTGGTTCCCCCACAGAATGGGTTGGCATAATGTGTGTGTGTGTGTGTGTGTGCGCATTTTTGTTACCTATTGGAAACCTTCTCTACTGTAAATACTGACCTTATCGTGACCAGTAATCATTATGGGGACCAAAGCCTGGTCCTAATATGGCCAAAGGTTATTTCTGAGATGGTGGTTATGGTTCAGGGTCAGGTGTGAACAGAGGTTAGGTTCTGGTTAGGGTTAGGCATGATTTGGTTATGCTTAGAGTGAGGATTAGGCTCCATTATGAATAGAAGTCAAAGCAATGTCCTCATAAGGAATGCTGTGCAAACTCACATGTTTGTGTGTTTGTGTGTGTTTGGTTTCTCCACTGGTTGGTTTGGTGTAATCTGTCCATGCTTGTGTGTGTGTGTGTGTGTGTGTGTGTGTGTGTGTCTGTCTGTCTGTCTGTCTGTCTGCGTGTTTTTGTGTGAGTCTTTGTCTGCATGTACTTGTGTGTGTGTGTGTGTGGTTCCTTCACCGGCTGGATTTGTGTGTGGGGGGGGTTTAGGCTGGCGGGGTTTGGTGTTTGTGTGTAAATTTCCCTGCTCTGGCACTTCCTTGGGCAGCCTCGATGAACAGGACCCAAAGGACTGTGACGGTATTGGACAGGCGCCCAGCGCTGTCTTAACCGGCCGAAAACCTGTTGCGTTGAAAGGGCAGAAAACAGGCCACCAGCCGCTTACGAGTTGTGCGTGTATGAATCAATAAGTTTTGTACCTCATTATCATTATTGGTTGTTCTACAAAATGGGGTGTGAATGTAAATAATAAACCTTTTATTACTGTCCGTAATTATGTTCAGGTCATACTAGTTTTCGTAGTTATGTGATTTCATGCTAGCTAGTTAAATTACGATCTGTAATGCGGGAAATATCTATACAAAATGGTTAATTAATCGGCAGTAATTATATTGTTCTGTTGTAATACCGACCACTTGTTTTGTATTTTCCCTTCTGAAAATACTATCGATTAGATTTGTTACACATGGGGGATTTATCCAGTAATATGATTATAATGAGCGCGTTGGCGCTTCTTGTATGATATCGCGTGCTGTTGTAATCGGAATCACTCAGCACGCGCTAATGATTCATTTCATGGTCAAGGGAGACCTCTTGTGGACATTTTGAAGCACTGCGTGTGATGTTGTGTAGCTTTCTGTCTCCAACGGAAAGCGTACTGAATGTAATGGCTAGAGTTTACATTATTATATGGTTGTTGCAAATATTACGATAATAGTGTTGATTTTTTAGGTGAGCTTTCAGTAATTATGTACATATGTTTTCCTTATATTCTGTTAGAGGACCATAACTGCATACATTGGCTGGCTACATGGTTGGTTATAAAACATTGTTGACGAAATTCCTGAACTGCTGCAGTTTTTCGAACCAGAAACTTAGACCAGAGTTGTATACGCCAGCAACTGTAAAGAAATATCTAATACTGTATTTGTGTGTGTGTGTGTGTGTGTGTGTGTTTCTGCACAGGCTGGGTTGGTGTAATCTGTGTGTGTGTGTGTGTTTCTGCACAGGCTGGGTTGGTGTAATCTGTGTGTGTGTGTTTCTGCACAGGCTGGGTTGGTGTGATCTGTGTGTGTGTGTTTCTGCACAGGCTGGGTTGGTGTGATCTGTGTGTGTGTGTTTCTGCACAGGCTGGGTTGGTGTAATCTGTGTGTGTGTGTTTCTGCACAGGCTGGGTTGGTGTGATCTGTGTGTGTGTGTTTCTGCACAGGCTGGGTTGGTGTGATCTGTGTGTGTGTGTTTCTGCACAGGCTGGGTTGGTGTAATCTGTGTGTGTGTGTTTCTGCACAGGCTGGGTTGGTGTGATCTGTGTGTGTGTGTGTTTCTGCACAGGCTGGGTTGGTGTGATCTGTGTGTGTGTGTGTTTCTGCACAGGCTGGGTTGGTGTGATCTGTGTGTGTGTGTTTCTGCACAGGCTGGGTTGGTGTAATCTGTGTGTGTGTGTGTTTCTGCACAGGCTGGGTTGGTGTGATCTGTGTGTGTGTGTGTTTCTGCACAGGCTGGGTTGGTGTAATCTGTGTGTGTGTGTTTCTGCACAGGCTGGGTTGGTGTAATCTGTGTGTGTGTGTGTGTGTTTTGCACAGGATGGGTTGCACAGGTGTAATCTGTGTGTGTGTGTGTTTCTGCACAGGTGGGTGTGTGTGTCTGTGTGTGTGTGTGTTTCTGCACAGGCTGGGTTGGTGTAATCTGTGTGTGTGTGTGTGTGTGTGTGTGTGTGTGTGTAATCTGTGTGTGTGTGTTTCTGCACAGGCTGGGTTGTGTAATCTGTGTGTGTGTGTTTCTGCACAGGCTGGGTTGGTGTAATCTGTGTGTGTGTGTGTTTCTGCACAGGATGGGTTGGTGTAATCTGTGTGTGTGTGTGTTGTTTCTGCACAGGCTGGGTTGGTGTAATCTGTGGTGTTGTGTGTAATCTGTGTGTGTGTGTGTGTGCACAGGCTGTGTGTGTGTGTGTGTGTTTCTGCACAGGCTGGGTTGGTGTAATGTGTGTGTGTGTGTTTCTGCACAGGCTGGGTTGGTGTAATCTGTGTGTGTGTGTTTCTGCACAGGCTGGGTTGGTGTAATCTGTGTGTGTGTGTGTGTGTGTGTGTGTTTCTGCACAGGCTGGGTTGGTGTGATCTCACAGAGGGCTGCTGTGATGTTCTGGCCTCAGTCCTGCGTTCTCCTCACTCAGAGCTGAGAGATCTGGAGCTCAGAGACAATGAGCTGCAGGATTCAGGAGTGAGAGCGCTCTCTGCTGGACTGGAGGACCCTGACTGTAAACTGCAGAGACTGGGGTGAGCGCACAGATTGTCTTACATTAGGGAGATAGAGATCCTCATTTTTCCTCCGTTATCACCTGTATCAGGCTGTTATGATCCAGACCAGGGAGCCACACAGATCAGGTGAAAGTGTCACTCAGGTGTTTATTAGAAGAGTCGCTTCACAGCAGATGTTACAGGAGAGTCAGTCTGATGCAGGTGGGAAAGGGGTCTTAGATGCACAGAAACAGTTACAGGAAACAGGGGGGAAATTTAAAGGTGAGGTCAGAGCTGATCTGAGGTCAGTCTGAGGTTTATAGTGTATCGTGCCCTACTGTCACCTGCCCTATCAGAGATCAGTAATCCTAATGTAAATATAAAAAGAATAAAAAACACAAGACTTGTTATAAAGGTTTTCAGGAGTGAGGTTTCTTGTCCACGAGTCGCTGGGCTTTTAATTACAGGATTTATCAGCACAGACATTTGTTTTACTTTGACTCTGAACTGTCAGAAATGGGGGAGGGTGTGGTTCCATAGCTCCACCCATGCCCCGCCCAGTTTTTCACATCTCCTGCTTCAGTGGTTTTAAATGGTCCAGAATTAATGATCATTATAATAATCATTAATAATCATTATTCTGGATTTAGTCAGTTCAGTCAGGAAATAATGATTTATTTTCAGACTTTGCTGCCTGTTGGATTATGATGTGACTGATTTCTCCTCGGAGGAAGTTGCTTCCAGATTCTTCCGACCCCTTAGGCCAGTGCATCCCAAACTCGGTCCTGCGACCCCCTGAGTGCTGGTTTCTGTTCTGACCACTGTTACAATGACAGAATTTGAATGAGCTGTTAATTTTTCTTAATTACTTGCTGTTAATGTTTAGAGAGATGATTTGACCTGTTAAAAGGGGATAGAAACACTTTGATATTTATGCCTGGATCAATTGTTAAACAGTAAAACACTTAAGTCTTGGTCTCCTATCAGTCCTCTTGATTGGCGAAAGAAGAACGAGGTTCTCAAAATACCTGCCACTGCGAGTTGTAATCCGCCATTGGTTTCCTCAGGTGGATGTTCATGTCCGTGAGGTAACTGATTGGAGAGCCTGTCCTCGCAGTGAACGGAAACCCGTGATTTCTGTTCAGTGCGTCCATGTGTGGCGCTATT
>CM056197.1:147673870-147833870 GCA_029692085.1 Gymnothorax javanicus | reverse complement strand
CAGGTGTGTGTGATGATGATGGTAGACACTGTGTGTGTGTACAGAGCAGGAGTGTGTGATGATGATGGTAGAGGGTGTGTGTGTACAGAGCAGGGAGTGTGTGATGATGATGGTAGAGGAGTGTGTGTGTACAGAGCAGGGTGTGTGATGATGATGTGGAGGAGGAGTGTGTGTACAGAGCAGGAGTGTGATGATGATGGTAGAGGAGTGTGTGTGTGTGTACAGAGCAGTGTGTGTGTGATGATGATACAATGACCCAGGAGACAGTGTGTGTGTACAGAGCAGGCAGGTGTGTGATGATGAGAGGTGAGGTGTGTGTGTACAGAGCAGGAGTGTGTGATGATGTGTGTAGATGTGTGTGTAGAGGAGTGTGTGTGTACAGAGCAGGTGTGTGTGTGATGATGATGGTAGAGAGGAGTGTGTGTACAGAGGCAGGTGTGTGATGATGATGGTAGAGGAGTGTGTGTATGTGTGTGTACAGAGCAGGAGTGTGTGATGATGATGAGGAGGTGTGGTAGCAGTGTGTGTGATGATGGAGGAGTGTGTGTGTACAGAGCAGGAGTGTGGGATGATGATGATGGTAGAGGGTGTGTGTGTGTACAGAGCAGGTGTGTGTGATGATGATGGTGAGAGGTGTGTGTGTGTGTGTACAGAGCAGGTGTGTGTGATGATGATGATGGGTGAGGTGTGTGTGTGTGTGTGTGATGATGATGGCAGGAGTGTGTGTGATGATGTGTGTGATGATGATGTGGGGAGGAGTGTGTGTGTACAGAGCAGTGTGATGATGATGATGATGATGGCAGAGAGGGTGTGTGTGATGGTAGAGGAGTGTGTGTGATGTACAGAGCAGGGGTGTGTGATGATGATGGTAGAGGAGTGTGTGTACACAGCAGTGTGTGATGATGATGTGGTGTGTGTGATGAGAGCAGGAGGTGTGATGATGATGGTGTGTGTGTGTACAGAGCAGTACAGGAGTGTGTGATGATGACACAGAGGTGTGTGTGTACAGAGCAGGAGTGTGTGATGATGATGGTAGAGGTGTGTGTGTGTGTGACATGATGGCAGGTGTGTGTGATGATGATGATGTGTAGAGGTGTGTGTACACAGAGCAGGAGTGTGTGATGATGATGGTAGAGGGTGTGTGTGTGTACAGAGCAGGGTGTGTGATGATGATGGAGTGTGTGTGTACAGAGCAGGGGTGTGTGATGATGTGTACAGAGCAGTGTGATGATGTGTGATGATGATGGTAGAGATGGTGGTAGAGGTGTGTGTACAGAGCAGGAGTGTGTGATGATGATGGTAGAGGAGTGTGTGTGTGTACAGAGCAGGAGTGTGTGATGATGATGGTAGAGGGGGTGTGTGTGTACAGAGCAGGAGTGTGTGATGATGATGATGTGTGTGTACAGAGCAGGAGTGTGTGGATGATGGTAGAGGTGTGTGTGTACAGAGCAGGAGTGTGTGATGATGATGATGGTAGAGGTGTGTGTGTACAGAGCAGGAGGATGGTGTGTGTGATGATGATGGAACAGAGCAGGAGTTGTGTGATGGATGGTGTGTGTGTACAGAGCAGGGTGTGTGATGATGATGGTAGAGGTGTGTGTGTGTGTACAGAGCAGGGTGTGTGATGATGATGGTAGAGGTGTGTGTGTGTACAGAGCAGGGGTGTGATGATGATGATGAGGGTGTGTGTACAGAGCAGGGTGTGTGTGATGGTAGAGGGTGTGTGTGTACAGAGCAGGGTGTGTGATGATGATGGTGGAGGTGTGTGTGTGTGTGTACAGAGCAGGGTGTGTGTGATGATGATGGTAGGAGGTGTGTGTGTACAGAGCAGGGTGTGTGATGATGATGATGGTAGAGGTGTGTGTGTGTACACAGAGCAGGGTGTGTGATGATGGTGGAGGGTGTGTGTGTACAGAGCAGGAGTGTGTGCATGATGATGGTAGAGGTGTGTGTGTGTACAGAGCAGGCAGTGTGTGATGATGATGATGTAGGGGTGTGTGTGTACAGAGCAGGGGTGTGTGATGTGTGTGTGTACAGAGCAGGGGTGTGTGTGGTAGAGGAGTGTGATGATGGTGATGAGGAGTGTGTGTGTACAGAGCAGGGTGTGTGTGATGATGATGGTGGAGGGTGTGTGTGTACAGAGCAGGAGTGTGTGTGATGGATGATGATGATGATGGTGTACACAGAGCAGGGTGTGTGATGATGATGGTAGAGGGAGTGTGTGTGTGTGATGATGGTAGAGGAGTGTGTGTGTACAGATGTGTGATGATGATGGAGAGGTGTGTGTGTACAGGCAGGGGTGTGTGATGATGATGATGGTACAGAGGGAGTTGTGTGATGTGATGGTGTGTACAGAGCAGGAGTGTGTGATGATGATGGTAGAGGGTGTGTGTGTACAGAGCAGGAGGTGTGTGATGATGATGATGGTAGAGGAGTGTGTGTACAGAGCAGGAGTGTGTGGATGATGGTAGAGGTGTGTGTGTGTACAGAGCAGGGGTGTGTGATGATGATGATGTGTGGTACAGAGCAGGTGTGTGTGTGATGTGTACAGAGCAGGCAGGTGTGTGATGATGATGATACAGATGTGTGTGATGAGAGGGGTGTGTGTGACAGAGCAGGGGTGTGTGATGTGTGTGTACAGGGTGTGCATGATGATGGTAGAGGAGGTGTGTGTGTACAGAGCAGGGGTGTGTGATGATGTGTGTGTGTGTACAGAGCAGGTGTGGTGGTGATGATGGTGGTGTGTGGTACAGAGCAGGGGTGTGTGATGATGTACAGAGTACAGAGCAGGGTGTGTGTGATGATGATGGTAGAGATGATGGTAGAGGAGTGTGTGTGTACACAGCAGGGTGTGTGATGATGATGATGATGGTAGAGGTGTGTGTGTACAGAGCAGGAGTGTGTGATGATGATGGGGTGTGTGTGTGTGGTGGGGTGTGTGTGCAGGCAGGGTGTGTGATGATGATACAGGTGTGTGTGTGTACAGGCAGGGGTGTGTGATGATGATGGGAGAGGTGTGTGTGACAGAGCAGTGTGTGTGTGTGTGATGTGATGTTAGAGAGGTGTGTGTGTACAGAGCAGGGTGTGTGATGATGATGGTAGAGTGTGTGTGTACAGAGCAGGGGGTGTGATGATGATGGTGAGGGTGTGTGTGTACAGAGCAGGGGTGTGTGTGATGATGATGGTAGAGGGTGTGTGTACAGAGCAGGAGTGTGTGATGATGATGATGTAGAGGGTGTGTGTACAGAGAGCAGGAGTGTGTGATGATGATGGATGATGTGATGTGATGATGATGGTAGAGTGTGTGTGTACAGAGCAGGGTGTGTGTGATGATGATGGTAGAGGAGTGTGTGTGTGTACAGAGCAGGGTGTGTGATGATGATGAGGAGGTGTGTGTACAGAGAGTGTGTGATGAACAGAGCAGGGGTGTACAGAGCAGGATGATGATGATGGTAGAGGGGTGTGTGTACAGAGCAGGAGCAGGTGTGTGTGATGATGATGGTGGTTGGTGTGTGTGTACAGAGCAGGGTGTGTGTGTGTGTGTGTGGTACAGGCAGGGGTGTGATGGTAGAGGTGTGTGTGTACAGAGCAGGGTGTGTGATGATGTGTGTGTGTACAGAGCAGGGGTGTGTGATGATGATGGTGTGTGTACAGAGCAGGGGTGTGATGCAGTGTGTGTGTACAGAGCAGGGTGTGATGATGATGATGGTGGAGGGTGTGTGTGTACAGAGCAGGGTGTGTGTGATGATGATGGTAGAGGTGTGTGTGTGTACAGAGGGTGTGTGATGATGATGGTGGAGGAGTGTGTGTGTACAGAGCAGGGTGTGTGATGATGATGGTGAGGGGTGTGTGTGTACAGAGCAGGGTGTGTGTGATGATGGTAGAGGTGTGTGTGTACAGTGTGTGATGATGAGGAGTGTGATGATGATGGTGCAGGTGTGTGATGATGATGGGGGAGGAGTGTGTGTGTACAGAGCAGGGGTGTGATGATGATGATGGAGGGTGTGTGTGTGCAGAGCAGTGTGTGATGATGATGGTAGGGGTGTGTGTGTGTACAGAGCAGTGTGTGTGTGATGATGATGGTGGAGGTGTGTGTGTACAGAGCAGGGTGTGTGTGATGATGATGGAGTGTGTGTGTGTACAGAGCAGGGTGTGTGATGATGATGGTAGAGGGTGTGTGTGTGTACAGAGCAGGGCAGGTGTGTGTGTGTGATGATGGTGATGATGGTAGTGTGTGTGTGTACAGAGCAGGAGGTGTGATGATGATGGTGAGTGTGTGTGTACAGAGCAGGATGATGATGATGGTGAGAGGAGTGTGTGTGTACAGAGCAGGAGTGTGTGATGATGATGGTAGAGAGGTGTGTGTGTACAGAGCAGGGTGTGTGTGATGATGATGGTGGAGGAGGTGTGATGATGATGGTGGAGGAGTGTGTGTGTACAGAGCAGGGTGTGTGATGATGATGATGGTGATGGAGGTGTGTGTGTACAGAGCAGGTGTGTGATGATGATGATGGTGGAGGGTGTGTGTGTGTACAGCAGGAGGTGTGATGATGATGATGGAGGAGTGTGTGTGTACAGTGGGGTGTGATGATGATGGTAGAGGAGTGTGTGTGTACAGAGCAGGAGTGTGTGATGATGATGGTGGGAAGTGTGTGTGAACAGAGCAGGAGTGTGTGATGATGATGGGGGGTGTGGTAGGAGTGTGTGATGATGATGGTAGAGGTGTGTGTACAGAGCAGGGTGTGTGTGATGATGATGGTGGAGGTGTGTGTACAGAGCAGGTGTGTGATGATGATGGTGGAGTGTGTGTGTACAGAGCAGGGTGTGTGATGATGATGGTAGAGGAGGTGTGTGTGTGATGTACAGAGCAGGAGTGTGTGATGATGATGATGGTAGAGGGTGTGTGTGTACAGAGCAGGGTGTGTGATGATGATGGTGGAGTGTGTGTGATGATGATGATGATGGGGTGTGTGTGTACAGAGCAGGGTGTGTGATGATGATGGTAGAGTGTGTGTGTGTGTACAGAGCAGGTGTGTGTGATGATGATGATGGTGGAGGGTGTGTGTGTACAGAGCAGGGGTGTGTGTGTGTGTGATGATGATGATGGTGTGATGATGATGGTGTGTGTACAGAGCAGGAGTGTGTGATGATGATGATGGTGGAGGAGTGTGTGTGTGTACAGAGCAGGGTGTGTGTGATGATGATGAGTGTGGTGTGTGTACAGAGCAGGAGGTGGATGATGTGTGTGTACAGACATGAGCAGGAGTGTGTGTGATGATGATGATGGTGGTGGAGGTGTGTGTGTACAGAGCAGGAGCATGATGTGTGTGATGATGATGTGTGTGGTAGCAGGGTGTGTGTGTGACAGAGCAGGGTGTGTGTGATGATGATGGTAGGGTGTGTGTGTGATACAGGTGTGTGTGTGTACAGAGTGGAGGTGTGTGTGATGATGATGGTGGAGGGTGTGTGTGTACAGAGCAGGAGTGTGTGATGATGGTAGAGGGTGTGTGTGTACAGAGCAGAGGGTGTGTGATGATGATGGTGGAGGAGTGTGTACAGAGCAGGAGTGTGTGATGATGATGGTGGGGTGTGTGTGTACAGAGCAGGTGTGTGATGATGATGATGTGGAGTGTGTGTGTACAGAGCAGGGTGTGTGATGATGATGGTGGTGGAGGAGTGTGTGTGTACAGAGCAGGTGTGTGATGATGATGATGGTACAGAGCAGGAGGATGTGTGTGTGTACAGAGCAGGAGTGTGTGATGATGATGGTGGAGGAGGTGTGTGTGTACAGAGCAGGGTGTGGAGTGTGATGATGAGGTGTGTGTGTACAGAGGGTGATGAGGAGGTGTGTGTGTACAGAGCAGGGTGTGTGATGATGATGGTGGAGGTGTGTGTGTACAGAGCAGGAGTGTGTGATGATGATGGTGGAGGAGTGTGTGTGTACAGAGCAGGAGTGTGTGATGATGATGGTAGAGGAGTGTGTGTGTACAGAGCAGGGTGTGTGTGATGATGATGGTGAGGAGTGTGTGTGTACAGGCAGGGTGTGTGTGATGATGATGTGGTGGAGGTGTGTGTGTACAGAGCAGGGTGTGTGATGATGATGGAGGATGGTGTGTACAGAGCAGGAGGTGTGTGTGTGTGTACAGAGCAGGAGTGTGTGATGATGATGGTAGAGGTGTGTGTGTGTGTACAGAGCAGGAGTGTGTGATGATGATGGTAGAGCAGTGTGTGTGTACAGAGCAGGAGTGTGTGATGATGATGGTGGAGGAGTGTGTGTGTGTACAGAGCAGGAGTGTGTGATGATGATGGTAGAGAGGTGTGTGTGTGTACAGAGCAGGAGTGTGTGATGATGATGATGATGGTGGAGGAGTGTGTGTGTACAGAGCAGGAGTGTGTGATGATGATGATGGTGGAGTGTGTGTGTACAGAGCAGGAGTGTGTGATGATGATGGTAGAGGAGTGTGTGTGTACAGAGCAGGAGTGTGTGATGATGATGGTGGAGGAGTGTGTGTGTACAGAGCAGGAGTGTGTGATGATGATGGTAGGGGTGTGTGTGTGCATGGTAGATGGTGGAGGGGTGTGTGTGTACAGAGCAGGAGTGTTCGCTCATCTCGACACTGCCTCTTACAAGAATACATTGTCACACTCTTTTATGGTCCCTCTCTCACGCGCGCACACACACACACACGCACACATTCACCCTTTTATGCCTAAACACACTCATACACTGGTGCACGCATTCACCCTCACATGCTCACACTCACTCTCACGCACATGAACACTTGTGCACCCATGCACACACACACAATCTCTCTCTCACACACACACACACACACACGCACACCTGACAGTACTGTATGTTTCCTGAGTTAAATGGATTGTTTATCTTGGAGAATAATGTAAAACAGGTGGAGCTGAATATAATCATGACTCATCTAAAGGGGGCGTGTTCTGCCTCTTCAGAGTTCAGCTCAGTGGCGTCACTGATGTTCAGTGTATTTATGTCCTTACGATGATTAAATGAGTTTAAGGATGGTGAAAGATGCAGGATAAAGTGCTTTTGAAGTGAAGTAATAATTCTGTCTCCTGTTTCTGCATCTCTGTATAAAAGAAGTCTGTGACAAACTCCTGTGTGAGGTGCTAGTTATTTTACTCATTGTTACTAGAGTTCCCATGTGAAAGTATGAGTGTAACTGCAGCTGATGGGGATGCAGAATCATCACTGTAATCTACTTATTTCCCTTCAGTACTGTAAACTATCATGGATTTAATGGATTGAGTGTCATATTTTGTCTGAACCGGTTTCTGTGAATAAAACTGAATTTAAAAGTGAGTTGTTTTTCTGTCATGATTTTCTCTTCCCTGATGTGCTGACCTGTGACCCAGCAGGAGTTATTAATGATTATATATTATGCAGGAGCTCAATATGAGTAAATGTGTTCAGGGCTAAAATCTGCTCAGCTGAAGCTCTGACATCATCTCCTGTGGAGCACATGGACTCCAGAATAAACAACACTGGTTATGCTGAGATGTTGCTTCTGTTACTACAGTGTAACAATTCAGTTAATTTCAGTACAAAGTACTGTTTATCTATTGAGCAGGTTTGCTTGGTACTTGTCAAAGACACGGCTCTCCTGTGGGTCTAACCCTGGACCTGCTGCACATCGTTTGGATGTATTAAACCACAAAACCAAAAGTATTCATAGAAGAAGAGTGCAGTGTTATGATTCGCACAGAGGAACCAGTCGCAACTCAGGGATAATCCAAAAATCGTAAGCCTTTATTGCAAAAAGGGTCGGGACCAGAAGACACTAGGATTGCCAAGCCAAAAACAATGTCCAAAAAGCGAAGTCGACAGGACTGGCAGGAGTCAAAACCAGTAAGGCAGATGTGCAACGGTACATAGACAGTAAGCCAAAACTCGTGGTCGAAATCCAGAAAGGTAGGTCATACACAGGGCATCCAAAACAAAAATCGTGGTCGTACAAAAACAGGTCAAAATCTAGTGATGTGACATTTGAAGCGAGGCGTCGGAGCCTGTGTCGAGCAAAAAGGGGCGTGCCAGATGAAGCCCCGATTCGAGACTGGCGTCGTTACCTTAAAAATCACGTGACTGATGACAAACGAGGCTTCGGATTCTGTGGGACATGTCATCGGTTCGTTTTGAGCGTCGCTACCGCATAAAGAGGGTTCGAGCCTCGCGACACTTCGTGGGTTTTGAGTTGGCGTTTGGTGTTGGTGAGAGGTGGGATGCGTTGGTTAAGTGTCAAGAGTTAGTGGTTAAAGTTCAGTTACTATATCATAGATTATATCAGTTATTATTATTATTATTATTATTACACTGAATTACACTATATTATTAGGTTAGAATAGTGTTTAGTAGGTTAGTTGACTTTAGTGTCAGATAGTTTTATCTACCTACCTACCTACTTACCTATCTATATATATAAATCTCAGGCTGTAGTGGTTATTTCTAGGCCTTTTGATAACCACTGCGGTGGCTGAGCAAGATGTCTGCACCTTTATACCCAAAAATTCTCCAAGTACACAAAGTTGCCTTCAAAAATAAAGTGGTATTTAATATAAGTAATTAATAAATATGACTTTGGAAGGAGCAATTTTACAAACAGAATTAGGATGGGCAAGATGCAATGAAGATTGCAGTAGGCTGAAGCAGCATGGAGATATGTTGGGTAAGCGGTCAAAGACTGTCCTTCCAGCTCCGGCCACACCTCCAGGTAGAATGGTCCGCCCTTTATCTTCCACTTGGACCACACCCCCCAAGTGGATTCACCTGTTTTTATCCGGCCACTAGATGGAGTTGAAATCAAAAAGAAAAAGTATATTAGTGTGGCACTGCAAACACAAAATGACAATATGGCTCCTACACAGGCTATATATCTATATTACCTATACATCTATATTATTATCTATATTAGTATATTATTATTTATATTACTTTATAGAGTGTAGGCTACTTGTAGGCTAGTTGTAGACTACTTGTAGGCTAGGTGTAGACTACTTGTAGGCTAGGTGTAGGCTACTTGTAGGCTAGTTGTAGACTACTTGCAGGCTAGGTGTAGGCTAGGTAGGCTTCTACCTGTCACCATGGAGCCACCCAGAAAGAGGAGGACCTCTCCTGTCTGGGAACAATTTGAATTGGTTGCTCCAAACAAGGTAGGTCATAATTGTATTTGAGTTTCATAAAGGCATCATTATTATCTCCTCCATAGCCTATATATAATCTTTCCTTATGTGTTTCATTGTCATAATGAAGGTAAAGTGCTTGCTGTGTCATAAGGAGCTCACTTACAGCAACAACACCTCCTCCATGATCAGGCATTACAGAGCAATCCATGAGAATGCTCAGTCTGCTGGCAGCGGTCCAGACACCAGTCAAAGTAATAGATAAACTTTCTTGAATTATTTATATCATGTGGTTGGCCCATATAATGTCCCCCATTACATTTTGTTTCAGATTCCAGGAAGAAGATGGTGGATGACGCCCTTGTTAATATGGTCATCAAAGACTCCCAAACATTTTCTGTTGTGGAAGATGTGGGTTTCAAGGAGCTCATTCATGTGCTGGATCCAACATACGTTCTACCAACCAGGCAGGTGTGTATGGTAAGTGTATTAAGTGTTTTATTGCTACTAGAACATGAAATGAATATAGGCTAACTGTTCATATTTGTAATCACAGACCCTAAAAGCAATGGTGGACAAACGGTATGAGGAGGCAAAGGAGAAAGCCAAGGAGAATCTCCAACATGTTGTGTCTGTCAGCCTCACATCAGACATGTGGACATCCATCAACATGGAAGCATATCTTGCCGCAACCTGTCATTTCATCAATGGAGAGGACCAGCTTGGGACCATTTTGCTTGGGATAGAGCATTTTCCAAGCGCCCATACAGCGGAGAACTTGGCTTCGGCTCATACGAGGTTCATGGAGGAGTGGGGCATACAGGACAAAGCCAAATGTCTCGTAACAGATGCTGCTGCCAACATGATTGCATGTGTGAAGCATTTGAATGTTAGACATGCTCTCTGTATTGTACATTCTTTGAACTTAATAGTCAAAAAGTCCTTTGATGAAGTTCCAGGTCTGTCTGAGTTGAGGGCCAAATGCCGCAAGATGGTTACTTTTTTCCCAAGCAGCACCACTGCAAAGGAAACACGGACCCAAGTACAGAGGCAGATGGGGAGACCTGTTCTTAAGATGATAATGGAGGTGGACACCAGGTGAAACACTGACCTAACACTGACAGATGGGGAGACCCAAGTACAGAGGAGGTGGACACCAGATGGGGCAGACCTGTTCTTAAGATGATAATGGAGGTGGACACCAGGATGGGGAACACTGGACACCAGGTGGAACACTACCCAGAGGCAGATGGGGAGACCTGTTCTTAAGATGATAATGGAGGTGGACACCAGGTGGAACACTGACCCAAGTACAGAGGCAGATGGGGAGACCTGTTCTTAAGATGATAATGGAGGTGGTTGGACACCAGGATGGAACACTGGACACCAGGTGGAACAGACCCATGTACAGAGGCAGATGGGGAGACCTGTTCTTAAGATGATAATAGAGGTGGACACCAGGTGGAACACTGACCCAAGTACAGAGGCAGATGGGGAGACCTGTTCTTAAGATGATAACCAGGTGGAGGTGGACACCTGTTCTTAAGATGATAAGGTGGTGGAACACTGACCCAAGTACAGAGGCAGATGGGGAGACCTGTTCTTAAGATGATAATAGAGGTGGACACCAGGTGGAACACTGACCTATGTACAGAGGCAGATGGGGAGACCTGTTCTTAAGATGATAATAGAGGTGGACACCAGGTGGAACACTGACCCAAGTACAGAGGCAGATGGGGAGACCTGTTCTTAAGATGATAATGGGTGGACACCAGGTGGAACACTGTTCTTAAGCAGATGGGGAGACCTGTTCTTAAGATGATAATGGAGGTGGACACGAGGTGGAACACTGACCCAAGTACAGAGGCAGATGGGGAGACCTGTTCTTAAGATGATAATGGAGGTGGACACCAGGTGGAACACTGACCCAAGTACAGAGGCAGATGGGGAGACCTGTTCTTAAGATGATAAATGGACACCAGGTGGAACACTGGACAGAGGCAGATGGGGAGACCTGTTCTTAAGATGATAATAGAGGTGGACACCAGGTGGAACACTGACCCAAGTACAGAGGCAGATGGGGAGACCTGTTCTTAAGATGATAATGGAGGTGGACACCAGGTGGAACACTGACCCAAGTACAGAGGCAGATGGGGAGACCTGTTCTTAAGATGATAATAGAGGTGGACACCAGGTGGAACACTGGTACAGGCAGATGGGAGACCTGTTCTTAAAATGATAATGGAGGTGGACACCAGGTGGAACACTGACCCAAGTACAGAGGCAGATGGGGAGACCTGTTCTTAAGATGATAATGGAGGTGGACACCAGGTGGAACACTGACCCAAGTACAGAGGCAGATGGGGAGACCTGTTCTTAAGATGATAATGGAGGTGGACACCAGGTGGAACACTGACCCAAGTACAGAGGCAGATGGGGAGACCTGTTCTTAAGATGATAATGGAGGTGGACACCAGGTGGAACACTGACCCAAGTACAGAGGCAGATGGGGAGACCTGTTCTTAAGATGATAATAGAGGTGGACACCAGGTGGAACACTGACCCAAGTACAGAGGCAGATGGGGAGACCTGTTCTTAAGATGATAATGGAGGTGGACACCTGTTCTTAAGATGGTGGAACACTGACCCAAGTACAGAGGCAGATGGGGAGACCTGTTCTTAAGATGATAATGGATGGACACCAGGTGGAACACTGGACACAGAGGCAGATGGGGAGACCTGTTCTTAAGATGATAATGGAGGTGGACACCAGGTGGAACACTGACCCAAGTACAGAGGCAGATGGGGGAGACCTGTTCTTAAGATGATAATGGAGGTGGACACCAGGTGGAACACTGACCCAAGTACAGAGGCAGATGGGGAGACCTGTTCTTAAGATGATAATGGAGGTGGACACCAGGTGGAACACTGACCCAAGTACAGAGGCAGATGGGGAGACCTGTTCTTAAGATGATAATGGAGGTGGACACCAGGTGGAACACTGACCCAAGTACAGAGGCAGATGGGGAGACCTGTTCTTAAGATGATAATGGAGGTGGACACCAGGTGGAACACTGACCCAAGATGGGAGACCTGTTCTTAAGATGATAATAGAGGTGGACACCAGGTGGGACCCAGATACAGAGGCAGGGGAGACCTGTTCTTAAGATGATAATGGAGGTGGACACCAGGTGGAACAGGCAGATGACCCTTAAGATGATAATACAGAGGCAGATGGGGAGACCTGTTCTTAAGATGATAATGGAGGTGGACACCAGGTGGAACACTGACCCAAGTACAGAGGCAGATGGGGAGACCTGTTCTTAAGATGATAATGGAGGTGGACACCAGGATGGGGAATAGCACACACAGCAAGCAGATGGGAGACCTGTTCTTAAGATGATAATGTATGACCTACAGAGGCAGAGAGACCTGTTCTTAAGATGATAATGGAGGTGGCAGGTCTGGCCCCAAGTACAGAGGCAGATGGGGGACCTGTTCTTAAGATGATAATAGAGGTGGACACCAGGTGGAACACTGACCTTTGGCAGATACCTGTTCTTAAGATGATAATAGAGGTGGACACCAGGTGGAACACTGACCCAAAAAGAGGCCATTCAGGTTCACCAGGTGGAACATTTCACAGGCAGATGGGAGACCTGTTCTTAAGATGATAATTGGACACCAGGTGGAACAGAAATGGGCAGATGGGGAGACCTGTTCTTAAGATGCATGGACTAAGGTGGAAATACCCTACAGGGGCAGATGCTCAAGATGCTAAGTCACACTACCCAGACCAAGACTGAGAGCCTAACAACAAACATGGCAAGGCAGGTTTGGTGCCAATCTGGTCAAGATGGGGTCATAGACCGATCATTGAAAGCAGAGGCAATAACTGTTATGACCATGCCCACCCTCCTGGACCCCAGATTTAAAAAGCTGGGATTCTTCAGCTCCACGAAAATGGATGAAGCAATAACCAGGCTGAAAGGGAACTGTGCCGAGATTATTAGAAATACTCCCTTTTCAACCCCCATCCAGCTACCAGAGACTGCACGATCGGACAATCCTCAGACAATAGTAAGTCTTTCTTCGAATTTAGCTCATAATATCAATCATTGATATTTTTTTCCCCCTCGTACACTCATAGGTGACCTTTGGCATCTGCTGGATACCACTGTGGGACAGTGCAGGCAGAGCTCAAGTGCAAGGCTGACGGCCTTATAGAATAGAAGTGTCGCCGTTACTTGTCTGAAGTTAACCTGGCAAGACATGAGGATCCACTCATATATTGGAGCAAACAAAAGCACCAGTATCCCCATTTATATCAGCTGGCACTGACATTTTTATGCACTCCGGCCTCCTCAGTGCCATGTGAGAGGGTATTCTCCAAGGCTGGGGAGATTGTGTCTAGGAAAAGGAATCGTCTAAAACCCAACACAGTTAAAAAGCTTCTTTTTTTGAATAAAAATCAATAATTTCTATTTGTCCCTTTTCCCATACTGCTCTGTTGCAGGTTGTCCTTCACTCCCAGTTCCATAAGCACTCTTGCATTCAGGGTCAGTGTACATTGATGCATTTATTTTGAGTGTTCAACATCACAACACTCAACTAATAATATTTCCATGCAACCACACACTTTTATATTCATTGAGACAGTGGCAAAAATGGCTTATTTTATTCATAGACATTCCAGGATACTCTGGCTCAGGGTTAGTATAGTCTTTGCACAGCAGGTGTCACTAGTGAGAACGATTCAATGAGGCTTTGGGTAATGAACCTTTTGGTGAGCCTTTGGGCTGGAAAGCCTCATTGGTTCATGAAGCCTCGTTTCGCCATCACTAGTAACAGTAAATCAGAATGGCAAAGGTACGTAGATGGCAGGAAAAATACAGAGTTGGTGAATTGTGAGCCAAAAATCCAAATACCAGGGCAGCAAAAGACAGGAATCGTAGTCAGGCAAAACCAGAACAATAAACAGATGAATAAGAAGGGCACAGGCAGAAAACAGTGGTCAGACAAAGGCTGTCTCAAATCTCACAGATCTACTGGCGTACGGGTCTCTTGGCACAGAAGAAATGATTAACGTTCTGATAGGGAAGGATCAGAAATGCAGGACTTAAATGCATCAAACAGAGGTCACATGCTGCAGGGAAACAGGTGAGGGGAGTAACAGATAAAGAGCAGAGAAGGTGAGCACACGAGGAAGTCCTAATACAATAACTGGCAAAAGCCAAGACGCGGACTGGGAACACATAGACAACCTATGACAGATAAACGGCTCCGGTTAAGGAGTTCGACGTGCACAGATAAAAGAATGCAGGATAGCAATTAAGCACGTGCGAGAGATTTCGCGGAAACACAGGAAGATATGGGAAAGTAAAGCAAGGGGCAGAGATTAGAACAGGGCAAGTGCTGAGATTACGGTAGTAGTAATTAGTGGTGCAACTTTACAAATTAACCCAAGTGCTCGTTAGTTAGTCAGTTAGTACTATGTACACAGATTAGTTAAGTTAGTAACTATAATACAAAATATAAATGTTAGAATTATTAATAATCAGAGAAAGCAGAGTGAAAGTAAACGAGAATTGAAGTAATTAAGTGAAACACCAGAAACCACTGAAATCGCCCGAAGCATGTGGGCACGCAGACTGGGGAGAAAGAACTTACCACACTGATCATGATCACAAGAAAGGGGTAGACACAGGTGCACAGAACAGAAAATAAACAAATGACACTAGAAAAAAAAACCAAACTAGAAAGCAGACTAATAATAAATGATACATAATAATGAAAGATAACAAAAACAGGCAACAAGCATGGCAGAATCATAACTTTTTGCATCAGACATAATCAGTCTTGAAAATGAAAAGTCTTTGATTAGTGTAGCAAACTAAAAACGGGAGGTCTTAGAAGTTGCATAACATAACAGAACATGAATGGCAAGAGCAGGCCGTTCAGCCCAACTAGGCTCACCAGTTTCTTTATACTATTGTGAATATATCACTTCAAATACTCAATGACTCAATGGTATCTAGCTTTAAGTCAAGCCTACTTTTGAAAACCCCCAAGGTCTCTGCCTCAACAATATGGTCAGGCAAGCTATTCCACATCAAAATTACTCTTTGGGTGAAGAAATATTTCCGAATATCAGTGCTAAATTTACCTTTGGTCAACTTCCATTTGTGACCCCGAGTTCTGCTAACAACACTTAGTCGAAGGAATCCTACATAATTCACTTTGTTAATCCCTTTAACATATTTAAAGACCTCAATCAAATCACCCCTTAGTCTCCTTTTCCTAAGACTAAAGAGATTAAGGATCTTCAGCCTTTTCTCATAGATTTCATCTTTTATACCCGGAATTAGCTTAGTGGCTCTTCTCTGAACTTTCTCTAAAGCCTCTATATCTTTCTTAAAGTATGGTCCCCAGAACTGTACACAATACTCTAGATGTGGTCTGACGAATGTGTTGTACAAAAGAAGCATCACCTCCTTGGATTTGAACTCAGTACTTTTGGCAATGTATCCCAGCATCCGATTGGCTTTTTTAACAGCTACGGCACAATGGCTAGAGCCTGTGAGGGTTTGGTCAACAATCACTCCCAGATCTTTTTCGTGTGGAGCACATTCCAGTTTTAAACCTCCCATGAAGTAATCCCGTCTAATGTTTTTATTGCCTACATGTACAACTTTACATTTTGCAACATTAAATTTCATTTGCCACATTTCTGCCCAATTCTGGATTCTATCCAAATCATCCTGAATCACTTTAGTGGACTCTAAACTATTTGCCAAACCTCCCAATTTAGTATCATCTGCAAATTTAACTAATCTGCTCTCAATATTCATATCACAAGTAAAGTGTCGTGTAGTTTTTGTTTTTCCATTAGTATACAATGATTATAGCTGCCCTGAGTGCATGAACAATGTGAATGATTAAGTTTATTCTATTAAAATTGAATGATTAAACGTTTTCTATAAAGAAATGAATGATTGATTCATGAAACATTTTTTCTCTACTTTTAAGCAGGAGCGACATGTCAACTGCTGGTTTATGGAAGCTGTGCTGAAACTAATTAATTTTCCCTTATTTTTGAACGTGTGTATTACAGGGTGACACAATGAAGAGTTGAGGAGTAACGAAGCTGTGAATCTGTTATTATGTGAATCTAAATGTCAAGTTTCTTTACAGACCCAGAATCACATGGAGACAAGAGACCAAGAAAAAGGAGCAATATATATACATATATCCGCAATTGATGAGAATTATTGTTAAATTGAAAGGCCTAGTGGCCTGGCCAGCCAATAAGCATCTCAAAAGAAATAATTTGGAAATAAAACTTTAGGTGGATTCAACTCTAAAATTCTGAATGATGATTCTGTTGAAATTCAAAACACTTAAAGGTGGTACCACCAGTTACTTGAAAAGTCGACTTATGAGATCACATTTAATTTTTTACAGTGAGACTGACAAAATCTTTGATAGTTATGAAATTGACAACGACTATGACTGGGACAATGACGCGGACCAGTTTTAAGAAAAATGGACAAATGAGACAGAACGGGTTTTTTGAGCAAATTGAAATAGTCCTGCAGTCCTCACTGACCTGGGGACTGCCTAATATGGTGAATGCATTCACAAAACGGGGGTGGAAGAAAAAGTGGTATGTGTGGGACTGATGGAAAGCCCTGATTTTCAGAGGCAGTTTCTTGTATATGCTAAGTTGACACATGGCATAGGCCATGCGTCAAAAAGGGGGGAGGGGAGTAAATGGAGTAAGCAAGCGTGAGGTCACCATATTGAACAGCTATGTGAAATCAAGTATTGCGTAAATGTGAGGTTTGTGCGAGACACAATGGAAGGAAGGCATTTTTAAAGTGCAGTTTGAACATCATATCACCAGAAGGAGGGTCACTTTGTGAACAAGGTAATGATATGGTGGGTGTAAATTTGGGAATTAGAAAAAGGTTAATTTGCATATATCATCCCCAATCACAAGGAATGGGTGGAAATAGCAAATGGGAGTCTGAAGTGAAAAATGCCAAAATCTGTGCAGAGGAAGCATTGCATTGCTGTGTGGAAGCATTGCCGTTGACATTTCCCCAGGGGTTCAAACCAGAGGGAATGCAAGATGGAGAAACCTGCTGTTGCATCATGAACAGAGGTTCATTAATCGTACTTTAACAGCAACATATGGAAAAAGAGTGATCAGCTTCACACCACGTCAATCACGACAACACAGGACAGACTGGTGCTTGGCACAATGCTTGCAGAATCACATGGAGTATGTGCAAGGATTGATGGGTAACACTAACATTGGGTAAAAGAGGGAGTGTTTCATTGTGACTGTTGTTCAAAAAGGACCCAAAGGGTGTTGGAAACAGTATGGAAGTCTGGCGAATCGTAAAGGTGGCCCAATTGACTGTCCATTTTGGAAATCCTCTCTGCAAATGGGGTAGGACAGCAGGGGCAGGTCGGAAGTGCTGGAAAGATGATCCATGTCACTGTGCATCGTATGCGCCAGTACCCTCTCCACAGTGACGGCCCTCTACGGTGCTCAAAGTGCCTGGGTTGAAGATACTTACATACTCGCTAATAGGCGAATAATTAAAAGTGCACATATAATTATCTCAAGTGATAGTTAGAGTAACACATAGTTATTTTTATTCCATTTAACGTTTCTCAGCTGAACTATGTCTTTTAACTGCTGCTTAGTGAAAAGGCCAACAACCTCTCTTCTACCGGCAGAGTCAACGCATCGGATGTCAGGCTTGGGACAAGAGAAGACATTATCTTGCTTAGAATATGTAGAGCATAATCATGAAGTATATAACCTCATTATTCTGTTTAAAGAATATAATATATAATCATGTACTATGTAACTGCATGCTATCAGTTTAGTATTCACTTAATGTACCCTGGGCTTGTCTTAGTATATTCGCGTATTTACCTAAGTAACCTCTATTGCTGATTTAAGTTGAGTTACTGGAAAATCAGACCACGCTGATGTTGTTGTGAACTATAGCAACCATCCTCTGCTAGTTGCAGGTTCAAGGTGTGACATTCCGGCGCATCCAGCGATTCTATATTCCAGAGTGGTGAGGAAACTTAAATCCCTCCAACAATCAAATGGTCGGTAGTTGTGATTCACTCCAGAGACGGTAAGATCGAGGGGAACAACCTAAGGCAGGGGAACTGATACAAACAAAGGATTCACTCCAGGGCGGGTAAATCCTTGAGGGGTACAAACTAAGGCAGGAGTGAATCGATCGCACGAAGTGAAGTATACAAAAAAGAAGGCAAAGGAGTGTGGTAACTATTCCAAAACACATGGTGAGCCATGAACTAACCAGAGAGGAGGGGATATGCATGAACTGATACTACCATTCATCATCCAGCAAGGACAGGCCTTGGGGAGGTGATTGGGCCCCCCAAACCCTGAGGTCAACAGGCGGCGACGGGACTGCAAAGTTCTGAGGGCACGTTAAAGATGTCCTATAGTGCAGGGGAGAGGACTGAAGGCCCCCGTGTCCAGTGAAGTATGAATTGACATACTGCCGTGGTACTGTCTAGTCGGCGTGTTTGTCGCATGTAAGTTGAGGGCAACACGTGGTACGTGGGCGACAGCCCACACCTAGCAGAGGGGCGTTGGAGACAACCTCTGTGAACAGGCAAGGCTGGTGAAAACGGTCAAAAGTTTCTGTTCCCATAGCGAAGTGGGGTAGGGATCAGACCGTCGGTTCCCACCTGGGTGGCTGGTAACCACTCCGGGATCTGGGGATCGCTATCGACTGGGTCACTGGCCGGTCGGGTCGCAGATGGCAGTAAGACCACAGAGGGTGGCCGCCGCGCTCGGCTCAATGTACAGTCAGGCCACCACAAGCCAAAAGCGAATGCGTTAGTAGGCGAGTGGTGCTTCTGTGATTGGTGGGCTTTGAAAAGAAGACACCGGGAAGCAGAAGGCAGATTCCCGGGCGAAGATCTCTGTGGAAAGGGATCTAGCCTGGGACTGCGCCCTGGGAGAGGGAGGTTCGAAGGATCAAAGTGGGAGCAAATCGGGTGTACTTGGTAGAAATCTAAAATCTATTGAAAAACCGTTTAGAGAGTGGGTTGGGTTGATGTTTCTCGACAAAATCAGTGTGGGCTGACCCTTGATTACCATATAAATCCCCAATATCTGCCGAAAGATATCAAGAGTGATTAAGTATTTCCATGTGAATTTAGAGCAACTGGGTGATCTCGCTTAATGAACAAGTTGTATCATGAAAAATGCTGTGTTATTTGTCTAAAACAGGGAGGGAATGTTTCCACGCCCTGCTCAGGTCTGCGGATGGGTCATCATCTTGATAATCGCTGTGGTGTAATCGGATGGAACTTAACCGCAGGGTGTAGGGACAAATAACAGATCTGTGACAATTAAAAGTCACAGAAGGGGGAAATGTGGTGGGAAAATATCCTAAAACATTCTAAATTCAAAGTAAAACCCTAATCTCGATTCAACAAGAAAACCTTTTAAAAAACTGCTGTACAAGGAGTAGCAGTGAAGAAGCAAAAACTTATGAATCTGCCAAGAAGCCTAGATAAGCCAAACTCTGCAGAACCCTCAAGGCCGGCCCAATGAGCTAACCTTCCGGAATGACCATATCGGTCAGCCTGGTCCCACTACCTGAGCATGCGCACCTGAGTGTTCTGGAACCATCCATGACCCAGATAAGTTACTGAACTTTAGCTGAACCTGAGGTTTGGGAGGCTCATATGTGGCCTTCGAGCGTCCCTGGAGGCTTAAAATTAATTTACACTATGATGTAATGGCAAACTTGTTACTAAGGGTGGAGGGTTGCTATGGGACAATGTACCAATCAGAGTCAATAATATTGGATAAGGTAGAGGGAGTCATGTTTAATCCCACCTAAAGAAACATGCCAAAAGGCCAATAAATATGAGGGTTTGGACAGCCGGAGGGCAGTCGGCGTGGGGTGATTGATGAAGAATGGATGCTGTGTGGTTTGCGCAGACCAGCCTGGGTTTCTTTGCGCTTCTTCTGGATGGATTTACAATAAACCCAATCACATCAGACTTTGGAGAATGGATCCATTTTTTGGAGATAGATTTGCGTGGGTCAGTGGAACAATTTGTCCACTTGCTCGGACTAAGTTTTTTTCCTACAACAAGCGAGAGCCCTGTGCTTCTTGTGCATGATGCAAAGATTCGTTTTTAGAAAGTCATACTATAAGGTGTAATTTTTCACGGTCAGAGTTTGTTTTTCTATAAAATGATGTCAGCGCCAACAGAAAGAGCCGATTTACTCAAAATGAGTGAAATGGATATATTGCTTTTTGGAAACAAACGCATATTTTATTAAATGTATTTTTCTTTCATTTTCATGAGGAAAATTGTTCCATATGCCACCAATACTACACAGAAAATCCCACAAAGAACCACTATGGGAAGGGAAAGAGATGAGATAATCCGTGTACTGTGATTGGAAGGAGTTTTTTTAATAAAAAATGCCATTTAGAATGATTGGCATATTACTCCTTTCAAGGACAACTCCAGGCTTTCAGTCATTGTGTCATCATGAGCTGGAATAAAGTCTGATAATTTTCTACTGATTCGGTCTCTCTCCAATTATTTGAAGATAAGGGGAACTCGAAAATATGAAAACATGTCTGATTGAGGAGCCACTACACCAGCAGATAGAAATCAATTAACCAGGCTGAATTTAGGGGTAAAAGGAAAAACAACGTGGGGGGAATTTTACTTTCTGACCCTGGGATTTTTCCACCTCTGGGTTTCAGTGTTACACAGAGGTGTAAAATCCAGGGGTCAGAAAGTAAAAGTCCTGCCAAGTTTTTCTCTCTCCCACAGAATGAGCTGATCACTCATATTGCCTCTATCTCCTGTCAGAAGTAAATCAAGGTGGTTGGAATAAAGTTCTGGGGAGGATTTTTACTTTCTGAACCCAGACTTTACACCTCTGATGCCATTTCCTGATGGCTCTCGTTTACTTTGTCGGTGACTTCGGCATTTTAATGTACCTTACGCAGTTGATGACAGGGTGGACACGGAAACAGACTATGCATCCGTTTTCAAAATCTTCTTGGGACGTGAAGTTAGGATCCAAAGCATTGGTTTTCGACTGTTCTTGTAGCTTCATTCAATAGCTTCATTCAATAGCTCAGTAAATTTAGATTCAGATTCAGTCGACCTTTCACAGATGAAATTTTCAACCAGTTTCTGTCAAAGTTATCGATGATTATCGACTCGTATGACCATTCAATAGAATTTACAGCAGCTGTGATACAGTTGATGGAGTCTGCAGGTGGTGGTCTGCAAATAGTAAAAGATCTGCTTTACTTTAAAGTCATTTTAATAATTCCTCAAAATGTGTGGGATCAAGCATAGGCAAAAATATGTTCAAACATCAAGGCTTCAGTAACAAACAGAAACTCTACCACCGCTGGTGTCTCCATCTTTCCTGAATAGAAGGTAATTTTGCAGCGCTGTTTCAGTCAGAGACTGGATTGGTTAATCATGCTTCAGAGAATGCAATGATATTTGCTCGTGCTCTGAATTTAAGTCTATTTTTGGAAGCAGGTTCCTAATATTGGCACGTACGTTTGTACAACTCTTAGAGCTTCACAGTGGTTTATATCCAATAAGTGAAGAGGTCAGGTCTATGTGGTTCAACACACAAATTTAGTTGTTACGTAATTAAACTGTTAGGTGTGTGCATTTTTCATTTTATTTAACCGGGGAAGTACCACAGAGATTGAAATCTCTTTTTCAAGGGAGCCCAGGGGGTTGAGGTGGGGGAAGGAGAGGACAAGTTGCACAGCCAATTAGATCAGGGGATGATTAGGTGGCAGGTTGAAAGAGCCAGGTTGGGACTTTAGCCAGGACACCAGGGAACCCCCTACTCTTATCGAAGAGTGTCATAGGCTCTTTAATGACCACGGTGAGTCAGGACCTCAGTTTATGGGGTCTTCGGGGTAAAGTATAGAAATAACCGTAATAAGGTAAAAAAATAAGACATAAACATACTCAACATGATTTTAACCTCATAAAATATAGCATTTTGATCAAAATTTACATGGTTGCCATTGAAACAGCACTTTCATGACAAAATCTGAAAATATTTTGTGGCACTGATATTTCAATAACCCCATGGTCAGATCTTACTCAAATTAGTCTCATATGAAAGGTTTAAGATAGTTCTAAGAAAAGACATAGGATTTATTTTGTTTGGACCATTTATGAATATTTAATGAGCTCTGTTATGCAATCATAATGAAAATGTTATCTTCAACTTCCTTCATTTTCAAAATTAACCCCCTAGGGATGCACCTATCTATACAATCCTATGTCATTTCATAGATCTCAAACGGATACTTCAGTCAACTTCAATTTGAATCACTTTAGTGACCACACCACTAAAATTTTGAAATATATAAACACTTTATTCCGTGAAGTGATAGCAATCAGTTATTTTCGGACAAGATGCAAAAACTTTAGTACAATAATCTGTACAATTCACAAAATATTCCCACTTTTCTTCAAACAAAAATACCTATTTTGATTGTTATTGTTTCACTTACTCACAAAAATATGACATCTCTTGGAAATGTACCAAATACTTATTTTCACCAAAACTGACAAAAAAGGGAAAATCTTTCTTAAACTGACAATAAGGTACCACAGTGGTTGGTTTCATGTCATTTTCAATAGAAAAAGATGAAAACCAAAGTTCAACACCAGACTACTGTAAAAATTTGAAGTGGGAAAGATAAAAGGATTGAATAAGAATAAATAACAAGGGTCAAATTACAGTGGTTTGGCTTTCAGGAAAGTCTGTGCTGGAAATATCTCCATGGCAAAGTAATACTGCCTTGACTCCCACTCAGACGCAGAATAGAAAACTAAACTTCTCCATCTGTATTCTCATTGACCTAAAATACAAACCACAGCACTCAGGAGCAACAGTACTCTAACATAATAACCACAGACCTCATAGAATAGCAGTATTGCTTATACTGTGTGACTGCACCAGATTTTCATGTAAACAAGGACATATTTTTGGTTCCGACGACCCCTGGAAAAAATTATGGAAACATCACACATATAGAGGATGTTCATCCAGTTTTTCTACTTCATAGCAAATGAACAAATCGCAGATATTACATAAAACTATCTTTATTAGCTTAACATTCAGGCTTCATGAAACACACCTCAATCACATTAGATTAAACTATTTCAATTAATGGGATATATTTTTCATAATCAAGTTGAGGAAAAAAATATGGAATGGCTCAATCATGAGGAAAAAAAAAAGGAGGCACCTTGAAAATGGCATTTCTAAAAGAACTGCCAGCACAAATATGCAAATTAGTCTGCAGTCAAAACAGATTGCTTGCAGACCTTAAAAAGGTGTTGGACTTCGGTAATTGAGGACTGAACATAGCACAAACAGGAGAGCTGGCAACTGAGACGATGGAAAGGATTATTAAACTGCTCCAGGAAGGAAATTCAACACAGAAAGTGGCAAACAATGTTGGTTGTTCCCAGTCAGCTGTTTCTAAAATTAAGAGCAAGTATGAACGAAATGGGAAGGTTATAAAAGAAAACATACCACAGTAGATCATGGAAGACATCAAAGCTATATGCCTTGAAAATGGAGAATTCACAACAAAACAAATGAAGAACAAATGGGCAGAAACAGGAGTCAGTGTTTATGACAGAACTGTAAGGAATTGGCTGAATGAAATGGGATTTACACGCAGAAAAGCCGAACAAAAACCAGCACTAACGTCTAAACAGAAGATGATGAGTTTACAGTGGGATAAAGACAAGCAATCATGGATGGTGGATGATCGGATGAGAGTGATATTCAGTGATGAATCACAAATCAGCATTGGCCAAAGGAATGATGCTGGGAGTTTTACATGGTGTCATTCCAATGAAACACATAAAGATGACTGCCTGAAGAAAACAAGCTAATTTCCCCAGTCATTTATGATATGGGGCTGCATGTCAGGTAAAGGACCAAGGGAGATGGCAATCATTACCACAAATCAATATGCAAGAGTGTACAGAAAGTATCTTCCATCTATGAAAAATAGGTTCGATGATGAAGTAGTAATTTTTCAGGATGACAATGCATCTTGCCACATAGCTAAGAGTAATTTATAGCGGAATTTAAAAAAAAAAAAAAAAAAAGGTCCATGAAAAGATCTGATCTGTCGACTGCTATTCGAGAAAGTTGGAACCATGGAGAATATTGTTTTTCATTAGAGACATCTGTGCCACGAAGAATTCAGGCTGTAATAAAAGCCTGATGAGGAGCAAGGAAGTACTAGCTAGAATTTTTTTGTTGACGATTCCATAATTTTTTCCTCCACATGGAGTTATCCTATAATTTTTGTCTCTACTTGATTATGAGAAAAATACTGTTAATTGAAATTATTTATCATTCATGCTAGCTCATTACATAATTTTGATATTACCCCTAGTTCTTAACACTTCTTTGAAAATTTCATTGGCTGAGACCAAGGGAAAAAAAATGCTCAGCGTTATGTCACAGATAACAGTGACCAGTGGTTCCTCTAGCGGCCCGTGGGTAAAAACACTCTGTCCAAGATGAAGCAAATGGTATCCAATTTCAGTTAATATTTAGCAAAACTGACTACCAAGTGTGACATTTGTTAAATTGGTATGGCTTAGCGCTATTGTGACCTATCAAAGTAAATATTACCTAGCAGGCGAGCTAAAGCACACAGTACCTTTCCATAATTATGTGACATTAGTTTGTTAGCTAACATTACCTAGTTACTAAGTTGACTGTGAAATTAGAAACTGTTGCTAAGTTCAAATGCAAATATCTGTGACCAGCTGTCTCACTGAGTGATGGAGTTAGCTCATTGCTAACATATAATGGGAATTAACATTAAGGCGCTAATGGAAATTAAAAGAAATCAAACCGCAACAAAGAAAGACATTTCAATTAAAAGATGAATTTTCACCGATTATGACAATCTGTGGAACCCCCAACCAAAATACACTAGAGATATAGATCATGATTTTCTTGTTGAAATTCTAGCCCTCTCAACGTGGACTGGAGGCCGCCATCATTGTGAAGCTCCTCCAATTTAGTGACGTATTGTGCGTAAATGCGTTCTTTAGCCCTTAATTAGTCAATGTTATTTTAGGACAACTGTTATTAGTTACCAAAATTACTTTGTTTCGTCATGATACAAGGTAATTGCGTCATTAAAAAAATTTTATAACCAGAGAAATGTCAAAAAAATTAAATAAAAAATTTGATTTTTTAATATCACGCAATATTTAATGGGATGGGATGAATAATTCACTAGCTAGCATGCTAACGATTTTCACCATTAAAATAATAAATTCAAGGGTCTACCATAATAGTTAGATATATAACTCATTACTTTAATGCCCAAAAGCTTTCGCATGCTTGCTAACTAATTATGTATCCCATAAACTCAGATAAACGCATGACAGTAAGCCATGATGACTGCGTATAAACAACATTCAAGTTCTACGGCAGCTATGTCACATTTTCGGAGGGTCTACACAAAATGCAAGAACATGGCCACATCCATGCGGAGCAGATAACGCGAGCACATATTTTTGGTTTCGTTCGACAAGCTCTAACCACGCACTCACAGCACCAAATTTGATGATCGATATTAAATGATCAAATTAAATGGTTCTCTGTCCTCGAGAATACAATGTATAGAAATTTCCAGAGGTTTGGGTTCCTGAAAGTTTGTTTTCTATTAAATAACGTGATTCAGGTATGTGATTAACACAATCTTATACTCTTATTTGTCTCATCAGTTACAAATCTTGCTCAGTAAATTTAATCCACTTGTTTCATAACTTTCATATGAAATGACCACTTGTGCAAGATCCTTGATATATATAATTTGTTTGAAGGGTGTTTCATGAAGCCTGAATGTAACCAATATGAACAAAAATTGTTGTCATATCTGCGATTTGTTCATTTGCAATGAAGTAAAAAAGCTGGATATACAGGGTGGGGAAGCAAAATTTGCAAAATAAATCACCATCCATAGATTGTATATTATTCTCAACTGGCATGTTTATTGAAAAAAAGAGATTAGACTCAGATTACAGCTTATAGTCTTTGCTTTTTTCAAATAACAGGTGCACACAATTCAGGGGAGTGGTTGTGAGATTGTTTGTACTTTAAATGTCAGTGCAAGTTTTACTTCCCCACCTTGTATACCCTCAAAGTGTATAGATTCCATAAATTTTGCCAGTAGTTTTAATTCTTAGGGCTTCTCAGCTGAAGGGGAAATGCACATCTCTATCGTACAAGTAGTTTACAGCGTAATACTAACAGTTGTGCTTTCAAGAAAATGGGATTGAAGTCTGATTTGCGCCCATGATATATTCATAAAACAGTGCATCTGTCTCTTTCCAAGGCTTACAGATCTCTTTACACCATACTTTTCAACACAGCATTTCTCAATTTTCAAAAGTCTGGTAACACAGATCTAAAAATAACACAGTTTAACATCTCCCTCCATGTGTAACAGTACACAGTACCTTGCAGATTAAAACATACATAATTTTTACTTCCAAAAAGAACCGCACAAGACCTGGGGAAATCAAATACAGACTATACTCAAAACAGATAGCATTGACAGATTCAACACAAATCAGAATTTTTTAAGGTGCTGCAGTTATGGCTCATTGCCACTAGGGGCAGTAGGGGCAGTGCAGGCCCAATAGGGTTCAAAGGGAAGTCACCTAGGGGGAGGCTGCTTATATGCATTTTTGTTGAGGGATACGCTCCTCAGAAATCAGCCAGTATAAGGTGGCACCATGGCTTCCGTGAGCAGTTTGGGGCAGTTTCTGGTAGTTCTGGGCAGTGTTGGCCATTCGGGATTGTTCGAGACCACTGAGGGCAGTTTAGGGTGCTTTTGTTTTTTGGACAATTTGCAGCAGTCATAGGCAGCCATAGGCAGTTTCCGGCAGTTTCAGGGGAAAGTGGTGTCTTCATGAATTTAGGCAGCAGGAGAGGCAGGTGGTGTGCCTGGCAGTGCAGAGGTGGAGAGGGCAGATGTAGGATTAGGGTGAGGCATAGGCAGAGGGTAGTAATGCAACCCAAGGATGGAGAGGGGGCAATAAAGGGACTGCAAGCTTGATGGAGGTCTGTTAAGAGCAGAGTGTTGTCTGTAGGGGCAGTTTAGGGCATTAAAGCTTGGGCAGCGAGCAGTTATGCTTGGGTAGGGACACTAAACATTGTAAAGGAGCAGCTAGACTCAGGAATGGAGCAGAAAATAAGAGCAAGGGACAGTTAGACTTGGACAGGGGGCTGTAAGGGGCATTAAGGTTTGGGCAGGGGGATTAAGGGACAGGAAGAAGGCAGGATGGGTTGATCCTGGCAGGCAGGAGAGAGGGGTCGGATCTGGGGTTAAATGTCTGCGGAGAGGTGGACACTCCTGCTGGAGGAGGGGCTGAGGTGGGCGGGATGAGCGACCTGCTTGAACGAGCGAGAGAAAACGACGGAGCCAGAGCGGGAGGCAGATAGCAGATCAGATGGAGTGTTCGGTGGTTTGGGAACAGACTGGCTGGAGGTGAGATTGAACCGCTTCACAGAGAGCAGCTCAAGATTCTCGCTCAAAGCCCGCCCCCTCACCGGCTTACAGGAGGCCCTGCCCAGCCGGCGCTGGCTCTTCCCTGAGCTCTTACTGCCCCCTGCTGCTCAGCTGGCTGTAACGGAGGGGGGACCATCGCCAGCCAGCCGCACACAGCACCCCTAATCCACCTCTGCTATCTCCATCAGCTCATCCGGAGAGACCAGATCCACCGCATCTGAGGAACACAAATCAGAAACAGATCAGGCTCGCAACACCCCAATCCCATCCGGCACCCCAAAACTTATCTGAACTTAAACCTAGCACCCCAAAACTCACCATAACCAGCACCCAGCATCCCAAAACTCACCATAACCAGCACCCCAAAACTCACCTTAACCCATACCCAGCACCCCAAAACTCACCCAAACCCATACCCAGCACCCCAAAACTCACCCTAACCCATACCCAGCACCCCAAAACTCACCATAACCAGCACCCAGCATCCCATAACTCACCATAACCAGCACCCAGCACCCCAAAACTCACCATAACCAGCACCCAGCACCCCAAAACTCACCATAACCAGCACCCAGCATCCCATAACTCACCATAACCAGCACCCAGCACCCCAAAACTCACCCAAACCCATACCCAGCACCCCAAAACTCATAACCCATAAACCCCAAAATCACCCAAACCCACCCAGCAAAACTCACCCTAACCCATACCCAGCAAACCCCCCAAAACTCACCCCCAAACCCAGAAATACCCAGCACCCCAAAACTCACCCCCCTAACCCATACCCACCCCAAAACTCACTAGCCAGCACCCAGCATCCCAAAACCCAACCCAGCACCCCAAAACTCACCAAAACCCATACCCTAAGCACCCCAAAACTCACCCTAACCCACACCCAGCACCCCAAAACTCACCCAAACCCATACCCAGCACCCCAAAACTCACCATAACCAGCACCCAGCATCCCAAAACTCACCATAACCAGCACCCAGCACCCCAAAACTCACCCAAACCCATACCCAGCACCCCAAAACTCACCCTAACCCATACCCAGCACCCCAAAACTCACCCAAACCCATACCCAGCACCCCAAAACTCACCCTAACCCATACCCAGCACCCAAAACTCACCCAAAACTCACCCCAAAACCAAAACCCATACCCAGCAGCCCCCAAAAAAACTCACCCCCTCACCCAAACCCATACCCAACCCCAAACCTCACCCTAACCCATACCCAGCACCCCAAAACTCACCCTAACCTATACCCAGCAGCCCAAAACTCACCCAAACCCACACCCAGCACCCCAAAACTCACCCAAACCCACACCCAGCGCCCCAAAACTCACCCTAACCCATACCCAGCACACCAAAACTCAACCTAGCCCATACCCAGCACCCCAAAACTCCCAGCACCCCACCCCAAAACTCACCCTAAAACCCATACCCAGCGCCCCAAAACTCACCCACCCACCCCCAGCACCCAAAACTCAGCCCACCCAAACCCACAACCAAACCCACCCAGCACCCCCCTAACCCATACCCAACCCCAAAACTCACCCAAACCCAACCCAGCAACCCAAAACTCACCCTAACCATCCACCCCTAAACCCACTCACTCACCCTAACCCATACCCACTCACCCACCCCAGCACACCAAAACTCAACCTAAACCCTTAAACTCACCCAAACCCACACCCAGCGCCCCAAAACTCACCCTAACCCATACCCAGCACCCCAAAACTCACCCAAACCCACACCCAGTGCCCCAAAACTCACCCTAACCCATACCCAGCACCCCAAAACTCACCCTAACCCATACCCAGCACCCAAAACTCACCCTAACCTATACCCAGCAGCCCAAAACTCACCCAAACCCACACCCAAAAACTCACCCTAACCCATACCCAGCACCCCAAAACTCACCCAAACCCATACCCAGCACCCCAAAACTCACCCTAACCCATACCCAGCACCCCAAAACTCACCCAAACCCCTAACCCAGCACCCCAAAAACTAACCCATACCCAGCAACCCAAAACTCAAAACTCAGCACGCCAAAACTCACCCAAAAACAGCACCCAAAAACCCAACCAGCAGCCCAAAACTCACCCCAAAACTCACCAGCACACAAAACCCATAACCCATACCCAGCACCCCAAAAAACTCACCCTAACCCAAACCCCCCACCCCATACCCACCCAAAAACTCACCCTAACCTATACCCAGCAGCCCAAAACTCACCTAACCCTAACCCACACCCAAAAACTCACCAAAACCCTCACCCAAACCTATAACCCATACCCAGCAGCCAAAACTCACCCAAACCCACACCCAGCACCCCAAAACTCACCCAAACCCACACCCAGCGCCCCAAAACTCACCCTAACCCATACCCAGCACACCAAAACTCACCCTAACCCATACCCAGCACCCCAAAACTCACCCAAACCCACACCCAGCACCCCAAAACTCACCCTAACCCATACCCAGCACCCCAAAACTCACCCAAACCCACACCCAGTGCCCCCAAAACTCACCCTAACCCATACCCAGCACCCCAAAACTCACCCTAACCCATACCCATCACCCCAAACTCACCCTAACCCATACCCCCCCCAAAACTCACCCTAAAACTCACCCCAAAACTCAACCCATACCCAGCACCCCAAAACTCACCCAAACCCAACCCAGTGCCCCAAAACTCACCCCAGCAGCCCAAAACTCACTAACCCTAACCCAGCATCACCCCATACCCAGCACCCCAAAACTCACCAAAACCCACACTCAGCACCCCAAAACTCACCATAACCCATACCCAGCACCCCAAAACTCACCCTAACCCCATACCCAGCACCCCAAAACTCACCCATCAACCCAACCCAGCACCCCAAAAAACCCTCACCCAAAACTCACCCTAACCCACCCAGCACACCCAAAACTCACCCAAACCCACCAGCACCCAAAACTCACCCAAACCCCCACACCCAGCAAAACTCACCAAAACTCACCCTAAACCCAGCCCAATACCCCAAAACTCACCCAAACCCACACCAGCGCCCCTAAACTCAAACCCATACCCAGCCAAACTCACCCAAAACCCATATCCCCACCCCCTGTAAGTCATCCTAACCACCCAGCAGCCCAAAACTCAGCACCCAAAACTCTGACCACCCTAACCCAAACCACAATCCAAAACTCACCCTAACCCATACCCCCAAAAACCCACCCATACCCCAAAAACCCCTAACCCTAATTATCACTAAGCCATACCCAAAAACCTAAAATATATCCTTGAGACCCCAAAATCAACATCAAGCCCACAGAACAGCATGCCATATCCACCTCCATCATGACCACAAACCACAATCCAGCGCCCCCAAAACCCACCCAAACCTAAATATGACTACCCAAACCAGGAGATCCCAAAAATTTGAACAAGTTTCAGTGGCCCCAGGTGACCGCAAACCAGGGAGATATTTGCAAGTTTAGTTGCCTCAGGTGCGCTACTATGTCTAGACATGGTCTGTTAGGGGGGTGGGGTTAGAGAGCATGCAAATTCATTGGCCCACACAGTACCTGTGGGCACAGCCTAGTACTGGACCCGCCCAGTGGGCCCCACCCCATCCTCCAGCAGCCTCTTGACTGACTTCTGCCGCCGGACCTCAGCTCGAGACTCGGGGCCCAGCTCCACGGTTACCAGGGCCCCGGCCTCAGGCCGCAGCCTCTGAGCCTCCCCATTAGCGTTAGCCACTGTAACGCTGATCTCCGGAATGGGCCCGGCTGGACCAGAGTCTGCCTCAATACTGTTTTCCTGAGACTCTGGGGGTGACAATGACACACGCATACACACATGCAATGGCTACGAACAGACAACATTCATATGCGAAACTCAAAATCAAAACAATACATGAGGCAAACTGTAGGTATGGTAAAACAAAGATGGACATTTTACAACACCGATTATGGAAAGTTGGCACGTCATGGAAAATGCAAATAATATCAAAAAGGACTAATTTGAACAGTCCATTTGTCAGTGATTTTTTTAGACTGTGTTGATGTATAGCTTTGGCGTCGCACAGTAAAGTTATGACTTGCATCGGTGGATTCAGCCACAAGTGGTGTTGTCTTTGGGAATGGACTATTACCTTATGCAAATGTCGGGAAATCAGCCAGCCTTGACCATCTTTGGTCTTAACTCTTTAACTTCCTGCTCAACCGTTTTGAAGAGCAAACCAATGCTGCTCCATTGCTTTTTTTCTTGTGAGGAAGTTAAAGGGTTAATGGACTAGGCCTTTCCTTGGAGGCTCCTCGTATATATCATGGGTGCAAAGGTCAGAGAAATAGCTCTTCTCTTTAGCATCACCTGATCCACATCACCGTATGATTGGAATTGGTCGGATCATCAAGGCATGAGACCTAAATTGCCCCTGAACCAACTTTTTTGAAGTCCGGTGCAGTCAGATTTAAAGTAATCAAGTATTTTCAATGAACAATTGCAGTTACAAGTTAAAGCATCATATAATGTTTGGTTGTAGGTAGTTCAGTATTGGGGAGGGTGAATGGACTTGAAAATCACTCCATTTTTACTTTATTTCCATTTTCCATGATGGACTAACTTTTTCAAAAATGGATTCGATTTAAAGTGGGATACTCAAAGTGTCTCTAAAACTAAGCAGACTCAGAACTGGTCCAAATCATGCGCCATTCAGTACCCACTCTGCCAACCTGGAAAGTACTGCTGCTCTCAGATTTACAGTCTGCAACCCTATAGAGTACTGCTGCTCTCAGATTTACAGTCTGCAACTTTATAGATTACTGCTGCTCTCAGATTTACAGTCTGCAACTTTATAGATTACTGCTGCTCTCAGATTTACACTCGGCAACTCTATAGATTACTGCTGCTCTCAGATTTACAGTCTGCAACTCTATAGATTACTGCTGCTCTCAGATTTACAGTCTGCAACTCTATAGATTACTGCTGCTCTCAGATTTACAGTCTGCAACTCTATAGATTACTGCTGCTCTCAGATTTACACTCGGCAACTCTATAGATTACTGCTGCTCTCAGATTTACAGTCTGCAACTATAGATAACTGCTGCTCTCAGAACAGTCTGCAACTCTGTAGATTACTGCTGCTCTGAGATCTAGGCTCGCCAGATTTCTTTCAGATTACCAGTCTGCAAATATATCACTTCAGATACTCAGCAACTCTATCAACTGCTGCTCTATTTAGCTTCTGCAACTTCAAGATTCTGCTGCTCTCAGAAAACTCCCAAGATTACTGCTGCCTCAACAATATGGTCAGGCAAGCTGTTCAGATTTACACTGCAACTCAACTCTATTTGATTAGAACTGCTGCTCTCAGATTTACAGTCTGCAAATAGATTACTGCTGCTCTCAATTTCAGGCAACTCTAAATTTCTTTCAGATTTACAGTCAGCAACTTTATAGATTACTGCTGCTCTCAGATTTACAGTCTGCAACTTTATTTGATTTACACTCCAACTCTATAGATTACTGCTGCTCTCAGAACAGTCTGCAATCTATAGATTACTGCTGCTCTCAGATTTACTTTTCCTATAGATTACTGCTGCTCTCAGATTTACACTCGGCAAATCTTTAGATTACTGCTGCTTTCAGATTTACAGTCTGCAACTTTATAGATTACTGCTGCTCTCAGATTTACAGTCTTTTCTGCTGAGATTTACACTCTGCAACTCTAAATTACTGCTGCTCTCAGATTTACAGTCTGCAACTTATAGATTACTGCTCTCTCAGATTTACAGTCAGCAACTTTATAGATTACTGCTGCTCTAGATTTACAGTCTGCAACTCTATAGATTACTGCTGCTCTCAGATTTACAGTCTTGTAGATTACTGCTGCTCTCAGATTTAAGTCTGCAACTCTATAGACCTGCTGCTCTCAGATTTACAGTCTGCAACTTTATAGATTACTGCTGCTCTCAGATTTACAGTCTGCAACTCTATAGATTACTGCTGTCTCAGATTTACAGTCAGCAACTCAGATTCTGCTGCAATCTATAGATTACTGCTGCTCTCAGATTTGGTCTGACAAACACTGGGCAAGTGCTGCTCTCACTTTCTGTAGATTTGCTCCTTTATAGATTATTTGTCACTGCTGCTCAGATTTCAGATTTACAGTCTGCAACTTTATAGATTACTGCTGCTCTCAGATTTACATTCTGCAACTTTATAGATTACTGCTGCTCTCAGATTTGGCTAGCAACCTGTCAGAGGCAACTCTATAGTTTACTTTCAGATTTAACATAGATTACTGCTCCCAGATTTTTCTCTTGTGGAGCACATTACTGCTGCTCTCAGATTTAAAACCTCAACTCTATAGATTACTGCTAATCTCAGATTTAATCTGCAATCTATAGATTACATGCTGCTCTCAGATTTACATTTGCAACATTATAGATTACTGCTGCTCTCAGATTTACAGTCTGCAACTTTTATAGATTCTCAGATTTCTATCCTCAATCATCCTATAGAATCAGCTCTCAGATTTACAGTCTGCAACTTTATAGATTACTGCTGCTCTCAGATTTACAGTCTTTAGATTACTGCTGCTCTCAGATTTTACATCTGCAAATTTAGATTAATCTGCTCTCAGATTTACAGTCCTGCAACTTTATAGATTACTGCTGCTCTCAGATTTACAGTCTGCAACTCTAGGGCTGTCCCAATTTCTCGGCAACAGTCTGCAACTCAGATTTAGTCTGCAACTTTAGAGATTTACAGTCTGGGATTACGCCTCAGATTTACAGTCTGCAACAGTCCTAACTATAGATTATGCTCTCATTTACAGTCTGCAACTTTATAGATTACTGCTGCTTCAGTTTTACAGTCTGCAACCAGTTATGAATCCACTTTATTTCTGAATACAACCTGTAGAACTGCTGCAATGGAGCTCATTTTAAAGTTTAGCAACTTTATAGATTACTGCTGCTCTCAGATTTACACTCGGCAACTTTATAGATTACTGCTGCTCTCAGATTTGAAAACTTTATAGATTACTGCTGCTCTCAGATTTAAGTCTGCAACTCTATAGATTACTGCTCTCAGATTTACAGTCTGCAACTTTATAGATTACTGCTGCTCTCAGATTTACAGTCTGCAACTTTATAGATTACTGCTGCTCTCAGATTTACCATCTGCAACTCTAAGATTTGCTGCTCTCAAGATTTACAGTCTGCAACTCATCTTTTATGATAGATTCCAGATTTTTTGCTGCTCAAGTTAAACTGACTGGCCTGTAATTACAGTCTGGCTTTATAGATTACAGCTGCTCTCCATTTACAGTCTTTTATATATTGCTGCTCTATTTACAGTCTGCAACCTATGATTTGCCTCTCATTTACAGTCAGCAACTTTATAGATTCCTGCTGCTCTCAGATTTACACAGCAACTCTGTAGATTACTTTCTCTCAGATTTACAGTCTGTTTTATAGATTACTGCTGCTCTCAGATTTACACTCGGCAACTCCATAGATTACTGCTGCTCTCAGATTTACAGTCTGCAACTTTATAGATTACTGCTGCTCTTAGATTTACACTCGGCAACTCTATAGATTACTGCTGCTCTCAGATTTACAGTCTGCAACTTTATAGATTTCTGCTGCTCTCAGATTTACACTCGGCAACTATAGATTAATGCAGCTCTCAGATTTACAGTCTGCAACTTTATAGATTATTGCTGCTCTCAGATTTACAGTCTGCAACTCTATAGATTACTGCTGCTCTCAGATTTACACTCTGCAACTCTATAGATTACTGCTGCTCTCAGATTTACAGTCTGCAACTTTATAGATTACTGCTGCTCTCAGATTTACACTCGGCAACTCTGTAGATTACTGCTGCTCTCAGATTTACAGTCTGCAACTCTATAGATTACTGCTGCTCTCAGATTTACACTCGGCAACTCTGTAGATTACTGCTGCTCTCAGATTTACAGTCTGCAACTTTATAGATTACTGCTGCTCTCAGATTTACAGTCTGCAACTCTATAGATTACTGCTGCTCTCAGATCTACAGTCTGCAACTCTATCGATTACTGCTGCTCTCAGATTTACAGTCTGCAACTCTATAGATTACTGCTGCTCTCAGATTTACACTCGGCAACTCTGTAGATTACTGCTGCTCTCAGATTTACAGTCTGTCGCAACTCTGTAGATTTGTCAGATTTACAGTAGCAACTTTATAGATTACTGCTGCTCTCAGATTTTTTTTGCAACCATAGCCTGCTCTCAGATTTACAGTCTGCAACTTTATAGATTAATGCTCATTGTTATATTTATGTACATCTTATAGATTACTTCCTCTCAGATTTACAGTCTGCAAACTTTATAGATTACTGCTGCTCTCAGATTGTCATCCAACTGAGGATTCTGCTTTTACAATCTGCAACTTTTTGGACACCTTTGGAATGAATTTACATTGCAATCCATAGTAAAACTGCTGCTCTCAGATTTACAGTCTGCAACTTTATAGATTACTGCTGCTCTTAGATTTACACTCGGCAACTCTATAGATTACTGCTGCTCTCAGATTTACAGTCTGCAACTTTATAGATTACTGCTGCTCTCAAATTTACAGTCTGCAACTCTATGGATTACTGCTGCTCTCAGATTTACAGTCTGCAACTCTATAGATTACTGCTGCTCTCAGAATTACAGTCTGCAACTCTATAGATTACAGCTGCTCTCACATTTACAGTCTGCAGCTCTATCGATTACTGCTGCTCTCAGATTTCCAGTCTGCAATTCTGTAGAGCACTGCTGCTTTTTGATTCACACTTTGCAAACCTGGAGAGTACTAATGCTCTCAGTTTTACACTCTGTCTCCCAACGGAGCACTGCTGGTCTCAGATTTATACTCTGCAACCAAATAGAGTACTGCTGCTCTCAGATTTACACTCTGCAACCCTATAGAGTACTGCTGCTCTCAGATTTACACTCGGTTACCCTACAGAAGTGTTTCCCAACCCCGTCCTGGGGGCACACCAGTCAGACCAAGGTATTTGTTGTGCGCTACCTTAAGCTCTCCTGATGTGACTAATCATGGGCTTGATCATTTGCATCAGGTGTGCTTAAGGTGAAACGTCAAATACCTGGATCTGACTAGTGTGCCCGGGGACTGGGTTGGGAAACACTGCCCTACTGAGTACTGCTGCTCTCAGATTTACACCCTGCAACCCTGCAGAGTATTGCTGTTCGCAAATTTAAACTGTGCAACCCTATAGAGTATTGCTGCTCACAGATTTACACTCTGTTACCATATAGAGTATTGCTGCTCTCGGATTTACACTCTGTTGCCCTATAGCAGCGATTCTCAAACTCGGTCCTGGGGACCCACAGTGCCTGCTGGTTTTTGTTCCAGCCACAATTCTAATCCAAGAATTTTAACGAGTAGCTAATTTTTCCTTCACAGCGTTATTCACACTTGCATGGATTATTCACATTTTTAAGCCACGTTATGCCAGAAAAATTTGATCTATCGCTGAAGAGCTGCATATTAAAAATTTTACTACATTACAAATTACTTTATTGCATAAAGAGAGAGGTAAAATGTAACTCCTGAAATCACAGAATCAATTGACTTTACATTTTTGGAACGGCGAACATGTGGCCACTAAAACTAACCATTTATTTTGGTAATTACGATTTCAAAGACAAAACAAATTATGATGAGACAAACCTGTTTGGTGTTATTGTTATGATGATTGGTCTTAGGAAAACCATTTGGAACAAACTTGAACATTCACATTCAGAAGCCTAATTAGCAGCTTATTGATTCACCAGTCTTTATTTTGATCTTTAAGTGCCATCTTGGCTTGGCTTCCTTACAAAATAAGCACAATATAAATGTGGGCTTTTAAACATCCTCCAATGCATAGCCATTTTCATCAAGGCAGTTTAAGTGGGTGAAACATTTCTCGTCTGAAAAGCAATTAAAGGGCATCTAAAGTCGATTCCCATTGTTTTAGTTTATCGGCAAATCAGCGAGCCGCACCTGCGCAAACGAACCGAAATAGAACGATTATCTACGCGTGTACACAAAACATTGGTTCTTGAATGAAATTGGTCATGTGACAATGCAAGATGTCAACAAAAGCAGGTGATTTATTTGTAAACATTGGACATTTAACGTCCCGTCTGAGAATCGACTTTTGATGCCCTTTAATTCGAACTTTTACCAGCTTGTAAAATCTGGAATTGTAAGTGTTGTTTGAACGAAAAACAGCACACACAGTGGATCCTCGGGACTGAGTTTGGGAAACCCTGCCCTACAGAGTATTGCTGCTCTCAAATTAGCACTCTGCAACCCTAAAGAGTACTGCTGCTCTCAGATTTACACTCTGCAACCCTAAAGAGTACTGCTGCTCTCTGATTTACACTCTGCAACCCTAAAGAGTACTGCTGCTCTCAGATTTACACTCTGCAACCCTAAACAGTACTGCTGCTCTCAGATTTACACTCTGCAACCCTAAAGAGTACTGCTGCTCTCAGATTTACACTCTGCAACCCTAAAGAGTACTGCTGCTCTCAGATTTACACTCTGCAACCCTAAATAGTACTGCTGCTCTCAGATTTACACTCTGCAACCCTAAAGAGTACTGCTGCTCTCAGATTTACACTCTGCAACCCTAAAGAGTACTGCTGCTCTCAGATTTACACTCTGCAACCCTAAATAGTACTGCTGCTCTCAGATTTACACTCTGCAACCCTAAATAGTACTGCTGCTCTCAGATTTACACTCTGCAACCCTAAAGAGTACTGCTGCTCTCAGATTTACACTCTGCAACCCTAAAGAGTACTGCTGCTCTCAAATTTGCACTCTGAACCCTAAAGAGTACTGCTGCTCTCAGATTTACACTCTGCAACCCTAAAGAGTACTGCTGCTCTCAAATTTACACTCTGCAACCCTAAAGAGTACTGCTGCTCTCAAATTTGCACTCTGCAACCCTAAAGAGTACTGCTGCTCTCAGATTTACACTCTGCGACCCTAAAGAGTACTGCTGCTCAGATTTACGCTCTGCAACCCTAAAGAGTGCTGCTGCTCTCAAATTTATTTTCTGCAACCCTACAGAGTACTGCTGCGCTCGGATTTCCACTCTGCAACGCCATAGAGTACTGCTGCTCTCAGATTTACACTCTGCAACCCTATAGAGTACTGCTGTTCTCAGATTTACACTCTGCAATCCTATAGAGTACTGCTGCTCTCAAATTTACACTCTGCAACCCTAAAGAGTACTGCTGCTCTCAAATTTACACTCTGCAACCCTAAAGAGTACTGCTGCTCTCAAATTTACACTCTGCAACCCTAAATAGTACTGCTGCTCTCAAATTTACACTCTGCAACCCTGTAAAGTACTGCTGCTCTCAGATTTTCACTCTGTTACCTTATAGAATATTGCTGCTCTCAAATTTAAACTCTGCAACCTGAGAGAGTATTGCTGCTCACAGATTTACACTGTGCCAGCCTGGAAATAACTGCTACTGTCAGATGAACACTATACCAGAGAGAACAGAACCGCTGCTTTCAGATTTACACTCTCCTAGCCTGGAGAGTAACCCTTCTTTCAGATTGACATTCTAGGATAGCTGACCAAATCTAAATACTCCATGGCAAAAAGTACTGTAGAGGAAAACATGACAATGTATGATGAATAATGCATGATGACACAGCGATTTAAAACTGTTAAAAAATGATAAAATGAGACAGAAAAATCAGGAAGAACAGCCCTACCTATTGAGAGGCCAGCACACTGTCACTGCGCTTAACTGAGCTTTAGCAGGTGGCATCGTTATGGATTTTCATTGTTTTTTTTCTCTACCCAACATGATATGGTTTCATGAGCAGTAATTTCAGCTTCCAGCATAATCCTAAACCCAGACTAAACAGGTCATGTGATAGTGTGGTGTGCACACAGGTCATGTGATAGTGTGGTGTGCACACAGGTCATGTGATAGTGTGGTGTGCACACAGGTCATGTGATAGTGTAGTGTGCACACAGGTCATGTGATAGTGTGGTGTGCCAACAGGTCATGTGATAGTGTGGTGTGCACACAGGTCATGTGACAGTGTGGTGTGCACACAGGTCATGTGACAGTGGATAGTGTGGTGTGCACACAGGTAATGTGACGTGTGAGCCTCACCATGTCTCTTCCAGCGGTGACCGCGGATACTCATGCTGGTGACGGCGTTGCAGGAGATGCGGGAGGCAGTGGGTGTGATCTCCACCTGAATGCAGCGCGGCCCGTCCTGATTGGACCTGAGCGCTGCATTTCGCTGAGATGACTTTATCACATTTCCCACCTGCAAACACACACACACACGCACAGCTTTATCACATTTCCCACTTACATATACACACACACACACACACACACACACATCACTTTATTACATTTCCCTCTTACACACACACACACACACACACACAGCTTTATCACATTTCCCACTTACATATACACACACACACACACGCATCACTTTATTACATTTCCCTCTTACACACACACACACACACACACAGCTTTATCACATTTCCCACCTGCAAACACACACACACACGCACAGCTTTATCACATTTCCCACTTACACACACACACACACACACACACACACACACACCACTTAATTACATTTCCCTCTTACACACACACACACACACACACAGCTTTATCACATTTCCCACTTACACACACACACACACACATCACTTTACTACATTTCCCACTTGCATGCACACACACGCAAACACAAGCACACACACAGCTTTAGCACATTTCACACCTGCAAACGCAGAGCTCCCTCCTGCAGACACACAGCGCACTGTATGACAGTGAGCACCAGCACACCAGGCTGCTGTGCGTTTACAGTCGCGACTAGAGTCCCTTCATACTGAAAGTAGCGACATAGGGGGTACCAAAAAAAGTTGGTCACGTGACATGTGGATCCATTTTGTATCCATCAGGTTGATCAATTTATACTAATTCCTAAGGAATTCTTCTACGTCCCAGCATTTCGTGTTTTGAAAATGGAAAAAAGTGACTGGTTGTTGTGCCTTTGGGTGTACCAATAGATCTGAGAAGGGGTTTAAGATGTTTAAAATTTACTCAACGACTTTCATAACTTTTCCATTCTGTTAATCACATGACTGAATTGCAGAATTTCATGGAAAGCAAATGTAATTTCCCTTAGCGCCCAAAGTATGTTAGCACTGCGCTAACTACATCGCTCTGCTTACGTACTTAGTCTCTGAGTCACAGACATTCGTGGCTGAACGAGCGACGCTTTGTAAATTCAATCAACAGAGTAGCTAGCTAATGTTAGCTCGCTGGGTACCAAACTAATGTTAAATATTTGAAAAAGTATTGCGGAGCACGCTGCCTAGCCAAGTAACATCAACTTAGTTATGTCAGTGGCGCTTAACTAGCCTCCTGCAGCGCCAAGCTATACTGATTCATCCAACGTTACACTCGATATTCAGTTTGGCTTAGTAGAAACAGCCAGACGTAACGCCAAGCGATTTCTTTCCCCCTACGCTCTCAGCCAATTCGATTTTCCCAAAAGTGATATATGGGATAATATCAAAAAAACGTCATGAGCTGGGAGATGGGAAAAGCACTTCAGTTATGCAATGAACCTTAAATTTCTTAAGAGTTGTGTTCACTCAGCAAGATTACGACTGTGCTGCCTTGGTGGAGGTTTGCACTCTAGGTCAGTGGTTCTCAACGTCAGTCCTGGGGACCCCATGTGTGTGCTGGCTTTTGTTCCAACCACAATTGCAATCGTAGGATTTTAATAAGCTGCTAATTTGTCTTAATTATGTGCATTTAATGTTTAGAGCAGTTATTTGCCCTCTTAACCCACAACTTAACAGAAATATCCATTTGCCATCAAGAATTTCAAAAATACCATTCGCACATCGCAGTATATCGGAAATAACAGCATAAAATGAGAGAAAACAATGTCACCAATCAAATTAATGATGTAGTTGGCTCCTAATTAGTGAAAACTACTTGGCTCATCATGACAAATGTAGTCCACAAACAAACCAGTTTTGTGTTATGTTGATCTGATTAAGTTCACCTGAAGCTTTTTGAAAGAACTTGAAACAGTTGTGTCCAGCAGCCTAATCTGGGGTTTATTGATTTCCTCAGTGTATAATTTGATCTGTTTGACATGTTATGTTACTTGACATTACTTGCAGTATTACAATGAACACACTACCTTCAAGGGTGTTTTATTCTTCATTGCATGTATGGATGTTCCTATGTAACATTTGACTTAAGAGATACATTAACAACTCTGAACATGAAAAGCACCTAATTAAGACAGTCACAGCTTGTTAAAGTTCTACAATTGCAATTGTGGTAGGAACAAAAGCCAGCACACACATGGGGTCCCCAGGACCGACGTTGAGAACCACTGCTCTAGGTGAGCCTTTAGTTAAATTCTGCGCTCGTTTAGCATGTGAAGCAGCACAGATTTGGGTAAACTAGTTCATGAGGCTCATTTAGCAATAAGACACCAGAATCGGTTCTATATTCTGAATGTAGTCACGGTTAAAGGGCGTTGTTGGGCACGATGCGCAGCTGAGTGACAATCGTAAGGATGGCGAAAATAAATGCACGTTTTTTTAGTGCACATTATTCGCACGAAAAAAAGGCATCCGGTGTGTAAAGACCCTTATTGTTAATATTATTATTATTTTGTACGTAGATCTGTGCTCGTCTGGTGGGGGGGGTAGGAAAAAGCTGACGGCTCACTGTGCGCTGAAAGACAGAAACAAGATGTTCAAATCCTGAATTGTCGCTAGTCTCAGTATGAAGGGATTTTAGTTGCGACACACAGCACGCTGCGTGACAGCGAGCACCAGCACACCAGGCTGCTGAGCGTTTACGGTCGCGGCAGCTGTAGGTCTCACCAGCAGAGGCTCGGGGAACAGCTCCAGCTGAGCTCTATACAGCACATCCTCCAGGGCCTTAGTTCCCAGATCCACTTCCCCATTACACCTGAGAGAGAGAGACAGACAGGGCGCGCGTCAGCGCCTCCCACAGGCTAAAGACCAACAACTGAGAGAAATACACTGCTGACATGAGTGTACGAGAGAGCATGTGAGCACGCGCTATTGCAAGCATGTGTGTCTGAGCCCATGAATACAAGTGCGTGTCTGCACTAGTGCACATGTGAGCGTTTGACAGTGTGTGTGTGTGTGTGTGTGTGTGTGTTTGCACTAGTGCACATATGAGTGTTTGACAGTGTGTGTGTGTGTCTCTGCACTAGTGTACATATTAGTGTTTGACAGTGTGTGTGTGTCTCCACTAGTGTACATATGAGTGTGTGTGTGTGTGTGTGTGTGTGTGTCTGCACTAGTGTGCATATGAGTGCGTGTGTGTCTGTACTGGTGTGCATGCGTGTGTGTGCGCGCGCACGTGTGTGTGTGTGTGTGTGCGTGTGCTTGTGTCTGCACAAGTGTGCATATGACTATTTGGCTGAGTGTGGGTGTGTGTGTGTGTGTGTGTCTGCACTAGTGTACATATGAGTGTTTGACAGTGTGTGTGTGTGTGTGTGTGTGTGTGTCTCCACTAGTGTACATATGTGTGTGTGTGTGTGTGTGTGTGTGTGTGTGTGTCTGCACTAGTGTGCATATGAGTGCGTGTGTGTCTGTACTGGTGTGCGTGTGTGTGTGTGCGCACGCGTGTGTGTGTGTGTGTGTGTGTGTATGTGCGTGTGCATGTGTCTGCACAAGTGTACACACGACTGTTTGGCTGAGTGTGGGTGTGTGTGTGCGTGTGTGTCTGCACTAGTGTACATATGAGCGTGTGTGTCTCCACTGGTGTACATACATGTGTGTGTGTGTGTGTGTGTGTGTGTGTGTGTGTGTCTGCACTAGTGTACATATGAGTGTGTGAGAGTGTGTGTCTGCACTAGTGTGCATATGTGTGTGTGTGTGTGTGTGTGTCTGCACTAGTGTGCATATGTGTGTGTCTACACTAGTGTGCTTATGTGTGTGTGTTTGAATCTTAGATGTCACTCACACAGCATAGTGGATGCCGGTGATGAGCTGCACCAGGAAGTCAGAAGACACCGTCATCCGGCTGCTTATTCCTTTATAGCGGCGCAAGTGTTGCCGCGGGTAACCACAGATACAGACCCTGCAGGACAGCGGTCACACAGGCTCCATGAGCGCAAACACACCCTTTAAGAGGCTCCATTACTGTAGTGCACCATACGTCCCTGTACCTACAGTTTACGGAAATATATCCCTGTATCGAGAGGGTACTGCGCTGCATCCCTGTGAGCAGACATTAATGCATTACATTCCTGTATCACCAAAAAGTACCGCAATACATCCCCGTACCCAAAAACGTACTACTGTACATCCTGTGCCAAAAAGTTACTGAAATACATCCCTGTACCAAGCAATGACTGCAATATATCCCAGTCCCAACAACTAACTGGAATATCACCTTCAGCAATTTACTACACTTTATCCCAGTAAATACAGTAAATTGCAATGTACTGTATCTCAATCGTAGTGTGTTACTGAAATACATCCCCACACCCATTATGTGAACCGGTCATTCTTTTTTTAACATAAATATATCCAGTCATCATATTCTACTGGAATATGTCCCTCTTATTTTGTTTTACTGAAATACATCTATGCCATTGTGTTCTATTGGAATATATCCCTGACATGGTTTTTACTGGAATATATCCTTATTATTGTGCTTAATTAGAATACACCTCTGTCATTATTTTCACAAAAAATACATTCCTGTCATTGTATTTTATTGGAATATATTGTTATTTATTGTTTTGGTGATTGTTTTTACTGGAATATATTCCTGGTGTTGTGTTATATTAGAATACAACCCTGTCATTTTTTTACAGGAATATATACCCATCAATGTGTTCTAATGGAATATTTCCATATTGTGGCATTTTACTGTACCCGTTACTGTGTTTTACTTGAATATACCCCTGCGACTGTATTTTACTTGAATAATTCCTTGTCGATTTATTTTATTGGAATAAATTCTTGCTATAGAGTTTTACTGCAATTAATCCCTGTCATTATATTTTACTTCAATATATCCCGGTTTTCCTGCATTACCAAACTAAATCCCTATTCTTGTTTTACTAGCACACCTCCCTCATTGTTTATTGGAATATATAACGGATATTGTGTTTCACAGAGATATATACATGTGAATGTGTTTTACATGAATATACTATGTCTGTGATTGTGTTTCACTGGAACACATTCCTGTCACTGTATTTCATAGGAATACAGTATATTCATTATTTTGTTTTACAGATATGCATCCCTGCTGTTTTGCTTCACTGGAATACATCCCTATCATTGTGTTCTCTTGGAATATATACTCGTCATTGTTTTTACAGGAATATTTCTCCATCAGTGTGTTTTACTGGAATATAAGCTTGTTACTGTGTTTTACTGTAATATTGATGCGTTGTTGTGTTTTACTGCAATACAATCTTGTTATTGTGTTTTATCCACAAAAAACCCTCTAGAATCTTCTACTATATTACATCCCGGGTAAAGTTTTACTGGGATATATTACTGTTATAGTGTTTTACTGGAATATATCCATGTTTTGTTGTTACCTGAATATTCCACAGTTATTGAATTTTACTGGAATAAATCCTCATCACTCTGTTTTACTGGAGTACACCTCGGTCAGCGTTTATTGGAAGACATCGCTAGCATTGTGTTTCACGAGAATGTATTTCTATTATTGCGGCTTCTTGAATTATATCGCAGTTATTGTATTTTTACTGAAATATAATCCATATTTGCATTTTACTGAAATGTATTCTTGTCATTATATTTCACTGTAATATATTTGTAAATTTCTATTATTATGTTTTACTGTAAAATATCCCTGTTATTTTAGTTTCCTAAATTGCATTGCTGTTACTGTGTTTTACTGGAATACATTCCTGTTATTTTGTTCTGATGGAATATATCCCCAATACTGTATTTTTAAAATCTCTATTATTGGGGTGAAATGCATCCCTTTTATTTCATTTTATCCTGGAATATATCTCCATTTTTGTGTTATACCAGAATTTATCCCTGATATTGTGTTTTACAGGTATATATATCCCTGCTTTTGCATTTTACTGGTACATATCCCCGTCATTGAGGTGATATTCATTGCTGTTATTTTGTTTTTTCCTCTAATAAATCCCTGTCATTGTGCTTAACTGGAATATATTCCCATTATTGTCTATTAGTGGAATATATTTATTATTGTGTTTTACTGGTATATATCCTAGTTATTGTGGTTGACTAGAATATATCCATGTTATCGTGTTTTACAGGAATATATTTGTTATTGTGTTTTACTAATATATATACAGTAAATAAATCCTTGTTATTGTGGTTTAGTGGAATATATCCCAGTTATTGAGGCAAAATGTATCCCAATCATTGTGTTTTACAGAAATATATCCATGTTTCTGCATTCCACCAGAATATATGCTTGTTGCTATATTAAATTACCGGGAGCTGAGCTGACACAGGGACTGCAGAGACGTGCTGGTCATGTGGCTCAGGGAAGCATTGTAGCAGAGGAGGAGAAACGTCAGGACTTGAAACCTGTAAAAACCGGCACAAACCAGCACAAACTTGCCAAAACTTAGTCAAATGTACTTGTCAATTATCACACCACAGTCCTTAAGATATAAAAGGAACTAATCCATCCATGACTATGCCATGTCATGAGGTATAAGAGAAGCAAATAAATGCACAAAGGTACACTAGCATGCATAAGCACACAAATCCATACACATGCAAGCAAGCATACATGCACACGATTTTACATAGGACGCATGCGCAGCTGGGATGGTGCTGAATATTTAATAACGAAGAGGAACATGCACATAAATATTCGATGAACATTTCAATGATAGCAGTGAATATTTCATGGCGATCTCTCACCGGTTTTGTGCAGTGAAGGTTTCCCTCTGGAGGTAGGGTATTCCTGTACATTATCTATTGAGCCCGTGATTGGCCAGAGCCCCCTCTGTCAGAGCCAGAGAGCCAATACTGGAAGGCTGCAGTGACAGAGGAAAGCAGAGATTCTCACTAACACTGGAGGAATAAACATGAGCGAAGGGCAGTGCGGTGTTATTTACAGTTAAACAGGGCAGTGCAGTGTTACGGTTCATCAGGGCACTGTAATGTCGGTAAGGGTTAAACTGGGCCAGGGAGTGGTAATGGAGTTTAACATGGCAGAGCAGTGTTCGTTAGGGTTAAGGGGGCATCAGGGGTAAATAATATGAAAAAATTACAATTTTTGCATTTTTCTCATTTACGAGATTTGAGTGCATGATGCTAAGGTAAAATATTGACAACCATTTTTCCCTTAAGGCCCCTCATTTCCTAGTAATTTAGCCTTTTAAACCCCTTGCAATAATTAAAAAGCAATGCTTTCAAGCTCATTAATGAAATGACATTTAATCCCTTTCAACTCAGATTTCTCCGTAACTAATCATCAGAACCTCATTAAATTTTCATCAGTATTTCTGTGTAATTAGTATAACAGTTTAACAGAGAGATTTTTCAGCTTAAGTGTATAGCCTATGATATGTGGTGTCAAATCCACCGAAAAAACATCCCTTTTTTACATAGGGGTGAACTAATCGAAAAATTTGACCATGCCCTGAAAGAAATTAAATCCAGGGATGTTAAGCTGTTTGACATGGCCGCCGTTTCCATGGCAATGGGCAAATTTACAAGAGTGATCCATTTTCCATTCTTATCCAGTGAATGTATATACTTGACTGGTAAATGAATTGTGTCTATTACCATGAATGCTTTAAAAAGTTGTCGTTTACCCCCGATGCCCCCTTAACAGGGCATTGCAGTGAGAGTTTCAGTTAAACAAGGCATTGCAACATTAGGATTCAACAGGGCAAAGTACCATTATCCATTCTCTATACCGCTTCTTCCTCGAGGGTCACGAGGAAGCTGGAGCCTATCCCAGCAGACTACGGGCGAAAGGCAGGGACCCACCCTGTACAGCTCACTGATCCATCGCAGGGCGCACACACCATTCACACACTATTCGCTCTCACACGCATACCTTTGGGCAATTTAACGTCTCCAATTAGCTTGACATGCATGTCTTTGGACTGAGGGAGGAAACTGGAGTACCCGGAGGAAACCCATGCGAATGCAGGCAGAACATGCAAACTCCACACAGAGGGACCCCAGGCTGGATTCGAACCCAAGACCTTCTTGCTGTGAGGTGGCAGGGCCACCCAATGCACCGCTGCGCCACCCAAAAGCAGTATTAGTAAGGGTTAAATAGGGCAGTGTAGTGTTAGCTGGGACCAAACAGGATAAGTTTGTTTCATGAAGGGTTATTTAGAGTTAAAAAGGGCCTGATGCCGGATGCTCACCTCATGGTCAAGGGAGGGTTTAGACAGAGATGGCACGGTGAAGGACAGCGCTTTGCTCTGGCCATCACTGTCCATTTCTCCTGCAAGGAAACACATGATGCATGAGCATGCAAATCTGGTTTCATACTCACTGAAATGCACAAACAAAAGAACAAGGGTGAAGGTGAACGACAGACACAGACAGAATGACCGAGAAATGGACAGAAATAGGCAACCAGACAGGCATTCGGACAGGCAGAATTACCAGGTTGTAGATGCCCAGCAGTAAAGCCTCGATGCAGCCGCTGCAGTGGGGGTCGCGTTTTTCGCAGGCCGTGACGGACAGGTAACTCCAGAGCAGCTCGGGGAGAAACTGCAGGGTGAAGTGCAGCACAGGGGCTCCCCGTTGCGGTAAAACTCAAACAGCTGGTGGCACACAGGCTCCAACAACTGCCGAACAAACAACAACTCATTTTACAACAAATCTACACACACTCAGCACAAACAATAACTCATTTTACAAAAAATTTACACACACTCAGCACAAACAATAACTCATTTTGCAACAAATCTACACACACTCAGCACAAACAATGACTCATTCTACAACAAATTTACACACACTCAGCACAAACAATAACTCATTTTACAACAAATTTACACACACTCAGCACAAACAATAACTCGTTTTACAACAAATCTACACACACTCAGCACAAACAATAACTCATTTTACAACAAATTTACACACACTCAGCACAAACAATAACTCATTTTACAACAAATCTATACACAGCACAAACAAAAACTCATTTTACAACAAATCTACACACACTCAGCACAAACAATAACTCATTTTACAGTAAATTTACACACACTCAGCACAAACAATAACTCATTTTACAACAAATTTACACACACAGCACAAACAATAACTCGTTTTACAACAAATCTACACACTCAGCACAAACAATAACTCATTTTACAACAAATTTGCACACAATCAGCACAAACAATAACTCGTTTTACAACAAATTTACCACAATCAGCACAAACAATAACTCGTTTTACAACAAATCTACACACACTCAGCACAAACAATAACTCATTTTACAACAAATTTACACACACTCAGCACAAACAATAACTCATTTTACAACAAATTTACACACACTCAGCACAAACAATAACTCGTTTTACAACAAATCTACACACACTCAGCACAAACAATAACTCATTTTTACACACAATTTTACAACAAATTTTCAGCACAACAAAATTACAACACACACTCAACACAAACAATAACTCGTTTTACAACAAATTGACACACACTCAGCACAAACAATAACTCATTTTACAACAAATCTACACACACTCACACAAACAATCAGCAAACAAACAATAACTCAATAACTTTTACAACAAATTTACACACACTCAGCACAAACAATAACTCATTTTACAACAAATCTACACACACTCAGCACAAACAATAACAACAAATTCAAAACACAAGCACAAACAATAACTCATTTTACAACAAATCTACACACACTCAGCACAAACAATAACTCATTTTACAACAAATCTACACACACTCAGCACAAACAATAACTCATTTTACAACAAATCTACACACACTCAGCACAAACAATAACTCATTTTACAACAAATTGACACACACTCAGCACAAACAATAACTCGTTTTACAACAAATTTACACAACAAACAATAACTCATTTTACAACAAACTCAGCACAAACAATAACTCATTTTACAACAAATTTACACACACTCAGCACAAACAATAACTCGTTTTACAACAAATCTAAACACTCAGCACAAACAATAACTCATTTTACAACAAATTTACACACATTGAGCACAAACAATAGCTCGTTTTACAACAAATTTACACACACTCAGCACAAACAAACAATTTACACACACTCAGCACAAACAATAACTTGTTTTACAAAAAATCTACACGCAGCACAAACAATAACTCAAACAATCAACTCATTTTACAACAAATCTACACACACTCAGCACAAACAATAACTCATTTTACAACAAATTTACACACACTCAGCACAAACAATAACTCATTTTACAACAAATCTACACACATCAGCACAAACAATAACTCATTTTACAACAAATTTCAGCACAAACAATAACTCATTTTACAACAAATCTACACACACTCAGCACAAACAATAACTCATTTTACAACAAATCTACACACACTCAGCACAAACAATAACTCATTTTACAACAAATCTACACACACTCACACAAAACTCATTTTTCAACAACACAAACAATAACTCATTTTACAAACAAATAACACATTTCACAAACAATAACTCATTTTACAACAAATACACACACTCAGCACAAACAATAACTCATTTTACAACTCAGCACAAACAATAACTCATTTTAGCACAAAACAACTCATTTTACAACAAATTTACACACACTCAGCACAAACAATAACTACACACACTCAGCACAAACAATAACTCATTTTACAACAAATCTACACACACTCAGCACAAACAATAACTCATTTTACAACAAATTTACACACACTCAGCACAAACAATAACTCAACACACACACTCAGCACAAACAATAACTCATTTTACAACAAATTTTCAGCACAAACAAAACTCATTTACAACAAATTACAACACACTCAGCACAAACAATAACTCGTTTTACAACAAATCTACACACACTCAGCACAGACAATAACTCGTTTTACAACAAATCTACACACACTCAGCTCAAACAATAACTCATTTTACAACAAATCTACACACACTCAGCACAAACAATAACTCATTTTACAACAAATCTGCACACACTCAGCACAAACAATAACACATTTTACAACAAATTTACACACACTCAGCACAAACAATAACTCGTTTTACAACAAATCTACACACACTCAGCACAGACAATAACTCGTTTTACAACAAATCTACACACACTCAGCTCAAACAATAACTCGTTTTACAACAAATCTACACACACTCAGCACAAACAATAACTCATTTTACAACAAATCTACACACACTCAGCACAAACAATAACTCGTTTTTAAACAAATCTACATACACTCAGCTCAAACAATAACCCGTTATACAACAAATCTACATACACTCAGCTCAAACAATAACTCGTTATACAACAAATCTACACACACTCAGCACAAACACAACTAGATAACTCGGTCGCCACAGGGACTGAGTCATTTATCTCCCCGATTCCCCAAATTTCGAACAAAATGGCCACCAGCTGCCATATTGGACGTCTGAAATTGACGAAAATCGGTCTTGAGCATATATATATATATATATATATATATATATATATATCTTTGCCTGTGTAAAATTTGAAAACATTCCTGTAATAATTGTGGCTTCCAGAGCCCAGAACATAAAATCTCTGCGGCGGCAGCGCCCCGGAACTAAACCATAGTATCTCCCGACTATCGTCGTCGGGGAGATACAATAAATACATTTGACAATAAATTTACACGCACTCACCACAAACAACAACTCCTTTTACAACAAATTTACACACACTTGGCACAAACAATAACTCATTTTACTACAAATTTACACACACTTAGCACAAACGCATTAACTAATTTTACAACATATTTACACCCTCTCAGCATAAACAGAACTCAATGATATAAATGATGCACAATGATACAAATAATAAGAGGCCCGCTTTAAATCTATTATGGCCCCCAGCCTGGGGTATTCGCATCTTTTGTGAAAACCCACATCGCCGTAAAAAAGCAAGAGGCGCCAAGGGAGTTAGACTTACATCGCTGTAGTTCTCCCGGATAACCTTGTAAAGAGTTGGAACCAGAGTCTTCTTCTCTTTCAGTGAAGCAGCGTAGTTGGACACAGCTGCTTCCGGAAGAGTCTGAGCGAGCACAACATAAGAGAAGTGTTACCTGTCTTTGCCACAGCAGCATTGCATTAGAGCTGTGGTTCCCAAACTCGGTCCTTGGGACTCACTAGGTGTGTCTTCATTAGAATGAAATTTCAAATTAGCTAGCTATTTTGCGGTTTTGAAATTAGCCCGATGTCAAATTAGCTGGCTATTTTGTAGTGAAGACGCAAATAGCCCGTTAATTTCATCGGGAAATTTTCCCGATAAATCTTGGTCTAGTTCGCGAAATAGCCAGCTATTTGTGTTGCGTCTTCATTTCTCAAGCGGAGGGCTTTCGGGCTAATGGAGATGCACATTCGTATTATCGGGCAAATTTCCCAAACCGCAGAATAGCTCGCTAGTTTAACTTCATTCTGATAAAAACAAACCTACTGTGTCGGCTGGTTTTTGTTCCAACCACAACTCCAATCTCAGAATGTTAATGAGTGGCTAATTTTTCTTTATTGGGCTATTCTTGTTCATACTGATGATTTACCCTTTCAGACCACATGCCAAAAATGGCCATGATGAAAAAAGTTTCAAAGTGGGTCATACTGGAAATTACTTTTCTAAAATAAAAAAGGGGAAATCTGCACTTGATGACATGAAACAATTAATTGACTTCTAATTGATGAAATTGAGGACACTTGGTCACTAACACTAACTATTAACAGGCTACTAAGAAGACAAAGCATTTTATAATGAGTCAAACCTGTTAAATGCTACTTTTTTAGTTTCAGGAAAGAATTTAAACTTGTGCATTCAGAACCATAATCAGCAGTTAATTGATTGATCACAGTCCTGCATTTGATCACATAAAACATATCGCCATCTTGGCCTTGCGTGATTACTTGGAATTCATCAAAATAAACAATGTTAGGCTTTGAAACATCATAGAATGCATAGCCATTTCTGTTATAATGCAGTTTAAAGGGGTGAAACGTCCCTCAAATTTGAGAAGCAACAAATTACAAAAATTAACTGCTTCTTACAACTCTGTGATAGTAATTGTGGTTGGAACATAAACCAGCAGACACAGTGGGTCCCCAGGACCAACTTCGGGAACCAGTGCATTAGAGCAACACTAAAACCAGCAGAAAATGATGTCATTACAAATACCTGCTCCTTCCAGTGTAAGGACACGTCCACCAACACCAATGAGCCAAATCATTATGACCCAACATGCTGCTGGTCATCTACGTTCCGCCAAAACAGCTTTGTCAAATTGACATCCGCACAAATGCCTGCCGGGGTTTCCTAGCAGAACGTTATATATGGCATCACACACTCACTAAAGCAGCTTGTCTTCTCCCAACAATGCATGCTGGTCTCATCTCTTCCCCAGGTAAACAAGCGTGTGCTTGCCTCAGAGGACAGAGGTTAGATTGGGTGCTCTGACTAGCCTGCAGCTACAAAGCCCCACACGTGCAGCCTTTAGCTTCTGTTTCCTTTTTGTAGCTTTTATAGCTTTTCTTGCACATTAGCGAATCTTGGGGACCTAACCGCCGCTGGCTCATGGTTTGTCCCTCTTAGACCACCGTAGGTAGGTATGGACATCTGCTGACAAGGAGCTGCCCGGAAGACTTGCTGCTTCAGAGATGCTTGGACTACCTCGTCAGGCCATAATGATTTGGCCCTTGTCAAAGTCGCTGAGCTGCCACTTCCTTCATATCCATCTTAATCTACTTTTTTTAGATCGTGGTTGTTTACCCATTTGTTTTAACACTGTAAAAGAGATTTTAGTCATTGTATGCTTCCATCTAAAGCTGAAATCTGGCGGTTAACATGGACTTAGTGCTAGCACTGGCTTGCTTGCACTATAAGATCCAACAGGGACTGCAGATAACATCTCTAACGTGTTTATGCTATCAACATGCTATCGAGATGCCCTGCAAACACTGTCTGCTGCTCACAAGCACTAACAGAGAGGTTACGAACCTCAAGGAAGATATCCATGGCTCCCTGCTAAGCTGTGGAGGAACCAGTCCTTGCTGTCCAGTTGTATTGATGATGTAATACTGGTTATAGGAAGACCATTGCAAGACTAGATTGAAATCAATCAGATTTCAATCTCATCGTACCGCAGAAAGAGCACTTAACAAATCTGTGAACAATCTGCATGTGTGAACAGACTCCAATAAATCATTTGTGCTTGTGCCTCTGCATCACAGTGCCACCTACAACCTATGTTAACCATGATATTTTAACAGAAAAGTTAGAAAAATAGGTTGGTCTGTCCATCCCAGTTCTGAATGGATTCCGAACCCACCAACATGACAGGCACACCCTGGTGTCCATAAGAGATAAGACCTCAGACACAGTGAATATTATATGAGAAGTATCCAAATGTTCAATTCTCGGACCGCTATCATTTAATTTCTATAAGTGCCCACTTGCTCATGTTATACACAGACAGAAGATAAACTAGAGGCACTCGTAGAGTGCAAACCGCTGCCAAGGCAGCACAGTCCAAATCCTCATGAGTGGGAGCAAAGTGGAGTTATCGCGTGTGATAGGATTTCAAGATGGCTGCCGTGGCAGCCATACTGTTTCACTGATCGCGGTGAAAATCAATAGGGTCCTTCCTTGATGTAATCGCAATGCAACCACAAAACTTCAGACAAATCCGTGCATTACTTTCTGAGTTATGTTGTTCACAAACAGACTGACAGACAGACACACAGACAGACAAACAAACAAACAGGGGCGAAAACATAACCTCCGCCCCAACTTCGTTGGCGGAGGCAATTACCATAATTATGCAGATGATTCATAACTGTACACATCTTAATCTCCTGCTACCCTAGATCTCATACATTCTCTAGCTAAGTGTATTAAAGATATCATTCTGTAGATGTCAGAAAACCTTCATCGATTGAAATGTGGTATATGAATAAATTTTGACCCAACATGACTTCGTGAGCACCCCAAATTTTGACCTCAAGAAGCAACATTTCACCGACTGTTTATGGTCAGTATGCAGACCATGATATGTGCAGCATTGCTGTTCCCTTCATCGCATAGTGGTCCTAACGTTTTGGCTCATCGATGAGTCTCAAGATTAACTCACCATAGTAATCCCAGTACGTTTTCATTCAGGGGATAATGTAAATTATAAACACTAATTCTCTGAAACTGAAACAACAGGGATTGACTTGTCCACTTACCACCCATTTCTGATAAAGCCGCAACAACATGGAAAATGCTAATGCTAATGCAGCGAGCCAGCCAAGAGTCACTCTCATGACAAAGTTAACGCAACTTAACTAGCTATCTAGCGTGCACGCCGTAGCTTTCCAAAACAATTACGTAACATTAGTTTGTTAGCAAGCAAGCTTACATTAGCTAGCTGCTCAATTGACTATGAATCTAAAAACTGTTGCTAGTTCAAACACGAATGTCTGCGACTCACTGACTGCCTGAGTGGCAGAGTGATAAAGTTAGCTCAAAGCTAACATAAAATGGGAAATTACCATCAAGGTGCTCGCGGGAATCATGTTTGTTTTCTGTTAGATTACGTGATTCAGTTATGTGATGAACAGAATCTTGCATTCTTGGTCGTGTCGAGAAAATTAAGAAACTCATTCGGTAAGTCTTACTCCGCTTTACTCAACTCGTTTCATAACTTTCATGTGACACAACCACATGTGTACGATCCTCTGTTCCTGAGCTTACAGGGCCCAGAGCAGAGATGGATACCTGCGCTAAACCTAAGGAAATGTATTTACTGTATATGACAGCTGGTAGGGTGTGGAGTCAGAAAGCAATATAACAAGAGGAATCCACCTTTAACAAGAATACAAAATACTAACCCCAATTCCAATGAATTAGCTGCCATCAAATTCAAAATGAGCCAATATTTTTCATGAAATGGTAAAATGTCTCACTTTCAACATCTGATATATTGCCTATGTTCTATTGTGAATAAAATATGGGTTTATGAGATTTGCAAATCATTGCATTCTGTTTTTGTGCACGTTTTACACAACGTCCCAACTTAATTGGAATCGGGGTTTGTACAATGCAGGATGGATATTACTGGATAAGTGTCATTTTCCAGTCTGTACACTTCAGAAAACTGCTGCTGTTTTGTCTGTGGTGATTAAACCTGACCTTAAACTCAGCCAGCCACTCCCCAACCACGCCCTGGTCCATTGCAAACATCGTCCTGCCTCAGCTGGGGAGATGCTTCAACCTGCCGCAGAACACAGAGAGAAGAGCAACATTAACCAGAGGGACACTCAGAGAGCGCATACCTCTCCCAGCAGGTTTAGATCTACTAGCACTTACAATCAGCTACTGAATCCAGGTCTATATCCGGATTGGTCTGAATATTAAATCACCACTTCCCATTCATACAGTCCAACTTCCCACAAAATTTAATTATAAACCTTTGAATTGTTTTTGAGTAACCCTGTGCACAAAAACACACACATATACATGCGCGCGCACACACACACACACACACACACACACACACAGGTTTGTATTGCAATATTGTGAGGACATTGTATTGACTTCCATTCATTCTGTACAGCCTTTCCCCAACCGTAACCTGACCCAAATTGTGACTGTAGCCCTGACTTTGACAAGTTAGCCATAATCCTCTATGAGGACCACCCAAAATGTCCTCACAGAATGTGCCTGCTCCTCACAAACTCAGACTTTGTCCTCACAAGCATTGCAATACAAACACACACACACACACACACACACACACACTCTCAAGATCACAATACCTCCTGGCAGAGGTAACAGTACAACGGGCCAGCACAGGATGATATGGAGAGAGTATTTCACATCAAAGCACCTGAAGAATCATTAACACCCACCAACACACACATTCCTGAAACTCTATCAGACGGTGCACTGTGAAAAAAGAAGTGCTCCCAAGACATTTCTGTAAAAATGTTCATTGGTCTCATAAATAACGCTTAATTAAGCTGGGCCAGGTCAGCTATTCTGACCGTGCATGTTTTTTTTTTTTTATTTTTTTTTTACTCTCAATAATTTTAAAATCATGACAGAGATTTGACACAGATGTTTTGATAGTATTACTGATTAAGGGACAAGGAATCCTAAACAACAACCAGACACCCCTCATTGAGCCTCTGAACCCCATAACTTGAATATTTCACTGGACAGCATACAGTATTATTGCACTATGAGAGACAACACATGTGGAGCTGAACTTTTGAAATTAATTTCTGTTCACTTGCTAGACTGTTCTTATGGGAAATTGTGATGGTTATTTTTTTTCTGTCAGGAGAATTAATTTGCCAAATGTATTACATGACACATTATGGCTATTATCACTGCAGCACCAACGTAGTCCACTAGATGTCCTTAATGGTCACAATACTGTAAAAATGTGGAGAACAAAGCTTATTGACTTCAGCTTGTAGAAGAGCTGCTCCCACTCACTGAAGGGATTTTGGCCTGATTGGTATGGAAGCCCATAGTGGACAATATTCAAATAAAAATGTAATCCCACTATTGCATTATAATTTTCCACCTATGAATGAGTTATTTGAGACAATATTAAATTGAAAATGCATTAATCCAATTATCACTTTCATTTTCACATACACATATGGGAAAACTATGAATATATTCAAATGATAATGAAATGCTGATTGACATTTAATTTTCAAAGTCATGCTCCGCTATACAGTGGACAATATTCAAATGCAATAAGCAAAACAGCACCCCCAGCCTATTGCATTTACATTTACATGTCATCACGCTCTTTTAGGGTCAACATGATAATGAAAATGCTGTTTTCTAATCACTTGGAAATAATAATGATATAATAATGATGACGACATTTCATTTTCAAAGACTTATCCTGCAATACATGGGACAATATTCAAACGCAGTAAGGGAAACAGCGCCTCCCAGTCCATTGCATTTTCAAATACATGTCACCACGCTCTTTCTGGGACACAATGAAAATTAAAATGCAATCTGTCAGCGTCTCATCAAGGCGGGTCTTCCGCTAGGACGTCACTCATTAGGGGCGCGAGCGGAAACCATCTTCCTTATTTGCATACCAACCAATCAGCTTCTGGGCAGCGCTTGTGCGTAGGGATGGGTTGATGATGCCTCAAGGAGTGTATTGACGCATTACACAAACTGTATTGACACTGTGTTGGTCACTCAATAGTGACCTCTGCTGTAAATCTAAAATCATTGCAGGTAAACAAAATGAAAAGATGGAAAAACTTGCATGCTGTTAACCCAACATTAGCCTGTGAAATAATATTTAATCTTTATTCAATTGCTAGTCTTTTACTTAAAATATGATCTCATCCTTGTATAATTTCATTTGCTCCATTTGTTTGCTGAGCGAAGTTGTTCATTAGAAGGGTTCAAAATTTGCTTATTTGTGTAAATGCTCAAATGAGTTGGCATGTAAAATATAGCAAATTTGTCTGTAATAAAATTGAGAATTAAAATGTTTAACTTATGTATGGGATTTTGTTAACCAAAGTGTTCAATCATATGAAATAACACACTAAAAATTGATTCATTCATACATTTTTATTGAGGAACAAAAGTTTTTGAAGTGTCTTTGCTCCAAGGCGATTTCTCCTCTTGGACACCAGTTCCCCTGCCTTAGAAAATACTCGTTCACAGGGAACAGATGAAGATGGTGTGCATAAATATTTAAGTGCCAGTTGATAGAGGTGTGGATACGTTTTCTGGTTATTTTTCCAATATTGTAACGGGTCTTGTGTTCTGGGTGTGTTGCTTTCAGCCAAGTAGCGTTGGACTGGGTCTTGTGTTCTGGGTGTGTTGCTTTCAGCCAAGTAGCATTGGACTTCAACTATGTAATCTGCTGTAGTATTCGAGGTCATCCTGTTCTCCTCAACTTCCATATCTAGAGGTTTCCAGAGATTGTGCCCTAACAAATATTTTTGAAAAAATTCTGTCATGTGATAATACACTAACGATAAACCACAGAAATATACATATAAACACACAAAAATGTGCTTTCATACCTGAACTGGGTTCTGATCCATGTGAAGAGCCGGTTCTTCTGCTGGGTCAGGCTCATGGCTCCTCATTTCAGCAGCACACTCCCTTCAGTCTCTTAACAGCTTCCGTTGCTTTTAGTGGACTAAAGAAGCCAACTGTTTTAAACCTGGGGTCCAACAGTGTTGCCAGTGTTATCACACTGAGTGATTCCATGTTGCAGATGGACTCAGTTAGCCGCTTTCTCAGTTTTTCAGCCAGTTCTTGGGCAGCTGGTTTTGTTAATGTTGAGGCTTGATGTTGAAGCTCAATGTGGATCATTCTCATCAATGGAATAACCTTTGACCCCGAGACTCTTTTTTTTCCTCAGAGAGTTCTCTTGTGGCTTGGTCAAAGAAGAGAGCACCCTGAGCATCTCTTCAATGACTTCAAATTCTTCAGGAGTCAGTGGAGTAATATCATTTTTAATGAGGCCAGTGACACCCAGGCTGCCTCCTTCTGCTCAGTCATTCTTTCCAGCATGTGGTAGGTGCTGTTCCATCGTGTTGGCACCTCATTTATTAATTTATGGAATGGTGTTCCCAGCTGTTGCTGCATTTGAGTGAGCTTTTTCTTTGGCGTGGTGCTTGATCGAAAAAGTATGTGACAATTTGCCGTGTTTTTGTGTATTTCTGTTAGTGTTGTAATTTGATCACATGATTTTTTTTACAATTAAATTGATGGAATGGGCAATACAAATACTTTGCCATTTGCAGTATTCGAGCACATGAAATTATGTTTGCTGCTGCAAGTGACAAGACACCTGACCTTGCTCGCTATGCCCCCTCCTCCTTAAGGCTCCTTTTAACCATGGCCATGTTTTGCCATGGCCATACATGTCTGTCTGTCTGTCTGTCTATCTATCAACAGTACTCATTAATTAATTCAACCATACATTTCTTACAATACCTTCCTGCTTGGTAGAACATATGAGGGTGCAACAAGCTGCATGAGCGCCCTGAATCCCTCATTTTCTAGTGAGTGGCTGACAGTCTTTGATGAATGTTGATCACAGCCTCATCAATGCTTGCTTGTTAGGAACTGCAAGCCAAAAAGAAATATTTTGTTTAAAGCTTGTTAAAGGACTGTAATTTTACAAATAATATTACAGAGTCACACAAAGCCTTTTGTGTGTAATAAAGTATTTTTGAAAATTCAAAGTTTGTGAGAATTTCATCATACCTGGGGTACTCAAGCAGGAGTGTCTGCCAACTCTTCATTGCCATGCCGAGCTCTATAATGCCTCAGCATTGATGGCGTGCTCTTATTGATGTAAGACAATTCTGTTGAGCAGAGCCGACACTTCACCTACAATAAAACAAAAAGTTAATTTATCTGAAAACAAATCAAACCTCTTACTAGAAAAGAGTAGAAACATTGAATTAAAAACTAACAGTAAACAATGCCCAAAGGAGGAAAAAGATTTACCTTATTTGGCGTCAAAAGATCAAAATTATTCCAGACTTGTGAAAATTTTCTAGAACGATCCATGAGTGGAAGCAAAGCAAAAAAATCCAATAGGCACAGCAAACAGATTAATCTCCATCCAACAAGCCCGCAACATGTCGATACAGTTTGTTTCCTTATTAACACAAAGCGACACATCCAAACGACACACTTTTATCGGTCACATGATTTTTTTTTGTTAAAGCGATACACACGCACCAATACGGGGTTTCACACTTGTATCGGCACAGTGCTGGCCTTTCAGTGTTGAGGGATACGCACGGAGGCTTACTGATAATGTCATGATGGCTAGGCTGCCCGCGTATTGTGTGCCATCGCGCTTTTAGGCTATGTTGCGCTTTGGGAGCCATCTCGGCAGCTAGTATGCTAGCTAACGTTAACTAAGGAAAATATTTGTAAATGATCATCACATTAAAACGATATGATTTGATTTTTGCCCCAACTCTATTAAGGGAAAAAGCTGTAATATGCATGAACTTCAGTGTTGTGCAAGCAACCCAAAGTGTGCTTGCAGATTTCAGAGACGTTAGCTACCTTGCTAGTGAGTCAAATCAGGGCTAGTATGCTATGATGCCTACTGGAGAAGCATTTACAGCCCTGATTTGTCACACGCCATCTAGACCTCTTTCACCATTTATTAGCAGCTTCTTTTACCTAAAGAACAAACTGTCAGTTCAGCCTGAGACATGTTATTTCATAGCTAGTTGAAGCAGCATTATCCTTCCATGCGTGCTATAGCGTATTACATTACTCCAGATAAACGCTATCCGTCTTCCGACCCTGCTGAAATTTTCGTTAGGGGAAATGTTTGTCATCATTTTTATACTTAATCGCTGTGATTCGATTTTTTTGCTAGCTGGCGATTGCTCTTGTGCTTGCCGAGTTGCAAGTTCGCCACTCCTGAAACATGCACAATGTATACAAAATGCAGAACGGTCCGATAAACGGCCAGCAGTCAGGGCTGTCGCTGTTCCTGGTTTAATCGCGATTCCCAAGCTCAGTTAATGGGAGAAGTTTTGATGACTGGCAAAAACAATGTTCCTCACTTGCTAACTTAACCTGCTGAAATATGAACTTCTTTGATATGTTTGATGCATCTTTGTACGTCCCAAATATTATCAGATTTCTGGGAGATTTAAATGGGTAGCTCATTACCTGGCTAGCTCAATAACAATCTGCAAGCACAAGAGCAATCGCTGTCGGCTAGCTAGCTTGTGAAGCTAGAGCAAAAACCTAATCACAGCGATTAAGTATAAAAAATGATGACAAACATTTCCCCTAACTAGCGTCAGCATACGTTTTATCTAATAGCGTTTTATCTGGAGTAATGTAATAGCTATAGCACGCATGGAGGGGGATAATGCTGCTTTAACTAGCTATGAGATAACATGTCTCAGGCTGAACTGTCAGTTCGTTCTCCTGCTAATCAATGGTGAAAGAGGTCGATCGAGATGGCGTTTAAAGTGACAAATCAGGGCTGTAAGAGCTTCTCCAGTAGGCATCATAGCTAGCTAAGATTGCTTTTGACTCACTGGTTGGTGAAATCTGCAAGCACAAATGCTGCCGAAGCCTCGGATAAGTTCATGGCTAGCTCAGTTAAGATGGTTTAGCTCGCTACACCCCTAAATAAATGGCACACAATACATAGCAGGCGACATTATCCTAAGCCTCCGGAAACCCAGAAGCTGATTGGTTGGTATGCAAATGAGGAAGATGGTTTTGATGACGAGAAAACCCGCCTTGATGACAGATTGCATTTTAATTTTCATTGTGTCCCAAAAAGAGCGTGGTGACATGTATTTGAAAATGCAATGGACTGGGAGGCGCTGTTTCCCTTACTGCGTTTGAATATTGTCCCATGTATTGCAGGATAAGTCTTTGAAAATGAAATGTCAAATGTCGTCATCATTATTATATCATTATTATTTCCAAGTGATTAGAAAACAGCATTTTTCATTATCATGTTGACCCTAAAAGAGCGTGATGACATGTAAATGTAAATGCAATAGGCTGGGGTGCTGTTTTGCTTATTGCATTTGAATATTGTCCACTGTATTGCGGAGCATGACTTTGAAAATTAAATGTCAATCAGCATTTCATTATCATTTGAATATAGTCATAGATTTCCCATATGTGTATGTGAAAATGAAAGTGATAATTGGATTAATGCATTTTCAATTTAATATTGTCTCAAATAACTCATTCATAAGTGGAAAATTATAATGCAATAGTGGGATTACATTTTCATTTGAATATTGTCCACTATGGGCTTCCATAGATTGATATAGATCTCTTGCAGTAGGCGTGGCCTAGCTGTGGCGAATACGAGGTCAAGCTTTGTCCGCCATTGATGTGGCCAAACAGAGCTCCAGGCTATTGACGCTACCCACTGCGCACTGAGAAAAGTAGAGAAAATACCGAGTAAGTGTGCCATCGTTGGCTGTTCCAACCGGGAGAGGGAGAAACGATTTTACCGTGTGCCCGGTATCATACGGAATCAGGGTGAAAAAACTTTGGAGTTGTCAACAATTCAACGAGCTAAATGGTTTTCAAGCATCTCCAGGGACCTATTGCACGAAGTCGGGAAAAGGGATTAGCCCAGGATCGGCACGGGATTAGCCTGATCTCAAGCCCCATTTCGGTTGCACAGAGCGTGTGAGCTAAGCCACTGCACTCGTTACTATGGAAACAAAGTCTGTGGAGCTAGCCGGCTCTGGAGCAAGCTTACGAACTAGCTAAGCTCCTGTCTCCAGCCAATTTCACCTCGCCTCATTCAGCAGTCACCCAAATTGAAAATCAATGTCCTTAACAGTCGTTCTGAATTGTCCACTACACATTGCTATCTCAATTATTGAAGGCCCAGAGTAATTATCTTAGAAACATGTGACCATTGATGTCAGTAAAATGGCCAATATTCAATCATTATATTCAAGTATCCATGTGACAGTGACCATCACAGTTCAATCAGTCCCCCTTCCATGTCACATTTTAACCATATTTAGAATCCATCATTATCAGATTGGTCCTTATTCCCCAAGTTGAGACTTCCATCAGAGTAGAAAATGCGCAGTGCTGCATGAAGTAGGTTACCGTGTTTCAGCGCGGTCTCAAATCGCTGCGGTAACCCCCTATGAACAGCACTGCTGCTACTTTTCTCTGTCTTTATTCCGACTGCGACGGGTAAGGTAGAGTCCTTGCCTTATTGCTGGACACGAGTGCAATGTCGTTCGCTTCGCGATACTGGAATCAAACATTTTCAGGAGGCTCCTTGACGTAATTTTTAGACTCTAACACTCTACTTTTCAATATGAGTATGCCTCCATCAGAGGTGATTAAAAGCAGTAAGTAAACTCAACTAATCTGAACACGTCTCCTAGATCGGACTATCAATTCAGTTTATACCGGACAATAAAAAGGTCTTATATCAAAACCGTGAGGCGTATTTTAAATATAGGAATATTTCCATGGCTTTGACAAATTTAAATTTACGTAGACGGCTGTCGTGCACATGTCACACATAAAACCCCTCGCCGGTATTTCGCTCGATATTAAGTACGTCGGACAACGACGGCTTATCTCATTCACGGTAACGCCGAAGTGCATCAGCTACTCCTTTTTGACGGCGCTGAAACACCTCAGTTTACTTTCACTTGAGTTCAGCTCACTTTAATACTCCTCTCAAACGTCTCGCACCATTCAGACAGAAATTAAAGGAATAACAAGCAGAGGCATTTTAGCGATCCCATCGTCCCCCCGTCTGAACGTAGTCTTTGAGTGTTGCTGGCGCATGCGTTTGCTGCGGCTACTTAGTGTCCATGGTGATGATCAGCGATTCTGTGATCGATCTCTGGGTCTATTTAGAAGTAGCCGAAAGTCGCGGCGCGCTCAGCAGGATCAGCGGCACTGGGCTTCACTTAGCCTATCCTCCTCCACCCGCTGCTGGCTTTTGCGCAATCAATTAAGCCAGCGACGCGCTGTTTGGGATATGGCAATCCTCGCTTTGGCATTGATCCAGGATCTCAAGATCCGACTTTTGTGCAATAGGCCCCTGCTCAAGTGACTGTGATTGATCATTGACGCCTCCGGTTTTTCATTTAAGACACGTCACAGCGGAAGGCCTGTTTGGTCACAATACACACAGGACGGCTAAGCGGGGAGAGCAGCATAGGCGGATTCAGGGTGGGGGGACGCGCCCCTCCACCCTTATCTCTGCAGACTAACTTTTCGAAGACAGCCTTTTTCGCATATTACACGCCGGGCTGAAAGCACGAAAAATTGCCATGCCGGAAAAATGAAATTACCGAATGAATGAAATCCAAAAAAAATGACTTGCGTCCTAACGCACTTTGTGATAGTCAGAGGTGTATAGTGACGAACAGTTGCCTACTTAAGTAGTTTTTTTTTTTTTTGAGGATTTGTACTTTGCTTGGGTTTTCACTTTTACTTTTACTCTACCACATTCAAAAGATAAAAGGTATACTTTCACTTCGTTACATTGACACTGGCCACTTCGTTACTCGTTACAAATTAAAATATGAATGTAATTCATCATAAGAATAATCTGGATTTGGCACGTTCAAGAACAACGGTGCTCGGCAGACTATCTTTGCACAGATGTTGATGCCAGCGGAAATGAAGCCGCAAATTTATGCACGCAGTTACAATATTTTATCACTAGATAGCAGACCAGGATCAGTTATTGAATATTCACATGCGAGCCAAGCTGAAACACGGTTTTATGGAAGAGTTCACTCTTAATTTAAATGCAGGATTTCTACTTTTATTAAAGCATTTACATTGTGATATTGACACTTTTTGTGAAGTTAATCCTCTGAGTATTTATTGCACGACAGTTTAAATGCTATATTTTAACATGGGACAACTAGGCCTCTTCAATACTGATTTCTATAGCTCAATGTATAAAATAGCAAGTGACTATTCAACTCTGACAACTGTGCACTGTCTTTTGTATGCAGTCCTATATTGATTAACGATAAAACAAGCCATAACGTTTGTTTAAGTAGTGATAACAGCGCTATATCTTAGAGTAACGTTTGTGCCAGTGCAGCTGGATCTTAAACTTGATTATGACAAAGTGATCGATATGTACGCCCATAAATAACCCCGAAGAATGCTCTTCATCAACCCATTCAGTGAGAATTAAAAATTTCCAGAAGATGATTTTGTAGCTCTGCATGCCTACTGAAAATGCCTCATGTTCAAGTAGGAATTTTTTTTTTTTTTTTTTTTTAGATTAGTCACTTCTGAACAGGGGTGTTTACTATGCTTACAATGAGTTTTGGCATGATCAGAAGTGGATGCCCATATATTACCATGGCAAAATGCAGCAAGAATAGAGAACGCACATGTGGCATATTGTGTTGGGGTCAGGGGACATGAGTCTGCGCAGTGAAACCGCTCACAGGATATACACAGAACGCACGTGCCACGCTGACAATGGACGCTCACCTGAGCTGATTGAATAAAGTTTGAGTAAGCTCTTCAATCGGCCTGAATCCTACTTTTATTGAGAATACTGGTTAATAACACATGGTACCAGGATAGACGAACCCGCCTGCTACTTACTAGTCATGATAGGACGTATAAGTATTAGCATTCTGCCGGTACACGGTTTATGTCAGTAGTCCGCTGTCCAAGGAAAACTCGTGGTTAAATATGGAGCAACTAAAACCCCTGGCAGAGCTGAAAATGACCGGGAATGTAGAGGAGCAATGGAAAAGGTTCAGTCAACGTTTCAAGCTATATCTGACCGCGATTGGAGCGACGGAGAAAAACGACGAGCAAAAAATAGCTCTCCTCCTAACAGTAGCGGGACCCGACGCTATCGACATGTTCAACAGTTTTCAGCTGACAGCAGACGAACAGAAGAAATACGGCACGGTAATGACACGCTTCGAACAGTTCTGTACTCCAAAGAAAAACGAAACGTATGAGCGGTACGTGTTTAACTGCCGTAGTCAGTCAGAAACCAGGTCTGTAGAGGAATTTATTTCTGATTTAAAACTGAAGAGTCAGTCATGCAACTTCGGTAACTTGGCAAACTCCCTCATTAGAGACAGAATTATAATGGGGGTCAGAGACAAAAGACTGAGGGAGTAACTGCTGGGAGAGGTGGACTTATCGCTGGAAAGGGCAATACAGCTGTGTCAAAGCAGGGAGGTGACGCAGTTGCGGCTAAAGTCTATGGACGGCGCTGCGAGCGAATGCGAGCACAAAGTAGACTGTAGAGGCGAAAGTAAAGCAGACCAAGCTAACCAACCGAAGAACTGCAGAACGGGAGCAGTCGCTGCGATCGTGTGGAAACTGTGGGGGAGAGCACCGGCCACGTCAGTGTCCAGCATTTGGAAAAAAGAGTGTCGATACTGCGGCATGAAGAACCACCAAGCGAAGTGTGCAGGCGACGGAGACCCGGTAAAGACAAGAAAGTGAACTACATACATCAGGAAGGAAGCGGAGATTCCAGCGACACAGAGGAACTCTTTGTAGGTTCCGTTACACTGACGGGACCAGAGGAAGAGGAGTGGACGAAACCTTCAACGTGAATGGGACTGACCTCGCATTCAAAGTGGACACTGGGGCACAAGCGAACATTGTGTCAGAAACTGAACTGAACTGCCCCTGGTTGATTACTCAACCAGGATACGGTTGAGGGCATACAACGGGGATGTTATCCCACACTTGGGGAAATGCAAAATGTTGTTAAAAAAAGGTGCATAAAATTGGTTGTGATGGGGATGTTTGTAACTTTGAAGAAGAATACGCTGACATATTTCAAGGAATAGGGAAACTAAAGCTAGAACACAAAATACAGCTAGAGGAAAATTACAAGCTTGTTATAAATGCCCCTCGGAAAATACCGTTAGCCTTAAGAGACAAACTTAAAGATGAGCTACAGCGACTAGAGGCCTTGGACATCATTGTAAAGGTTGAGGAGCCCACAGAATGGGTTCACTCCCTGGTCATAGTAGAGAGACCAGACAAGCCACTAAGATTGTGTATTGACCCCAAAGAACTAAATAAGTGGGTAAAACGAGAGCATTTCCAATTGCCGACGAGGGGTGAGATTTTTGGAGATCTAGCAGGGGCTAAATATTTCTCTAAATTAGATGCCTCTTCAGGATTCTGGCAGGTATGTTTAGACAAAGACAGCACTAAATTGTGCACTTTTAATACCCCTTTTGGGCGCTACTCCTTTAAGAGATTGTCATTTGGCTTGACATCAGCACCAGAGGTTTTCCACAGAACAGTAAGCCAGATATTTGAAGGAGTACCTGGGGCAAAAACTTACATTGATGATGTACTCATATGGGGCACCTCCGCTGAACAACATGATGCTAGACTAAAGCAGGCTCTAGAAGCAGCAAAGCTCCATGGCTTAAAATTAAATGCAAAAAAATGTGAATTTAGGAAAGAAAAAATTACCTTTTTAGGGGAAATTCTTACCAGTGAAGGCATACAGATAAGTCAGGACAGGATAACTGCAATTAAAAACATGCCGCAACCTACTGACAAAGAAGGTGTACAACGCTTTTAGGTTTGGTAAATTATGTGGGCAAGTTTGTTCCCAATCTTTCAGCACACACTGCATAAATGAGAAGTTTGCTGTGTAAGACAACTGAGTGGTGCTGGAATAGCAATCACACGAAAGAGTTTGAGGAGCTCAAACGTCTTATAATGGAAGCCCCGGTGCTGAAGTTTTTTAATGAAAAACGAAAAACAAAATTATCGGCAGATTCCTCTAAATTCGGCCTAGGTGCTGTTTTACTACAACAGTATGGCAGTCGCTGGCGCCCGGTCTCTTATGCATCACGAGCTCTTACTGCCACTGAATGTAACTATGCCCAAATAGAAAAGGAGGCTCTTGCCTTATCCTTTGCATGTGAAAAGTTCCATGTGTTCATATATGGTAAAACAGTTACCGCTGAGACCGATCACAAACCTCTGGTAACTATTGCGAAGAAGGGGCTGGCAAATACACCGCCCAGAGTTCAGAGACTTTTTCTAAATATGCAAAAATACGATATTGAGCTTGAGTTCAGCCCTGGACGAGATCTGCTAGTAGCAGATACTCTCTCTCGGGCATTTGACTCTTCGGAGCCAAATGAAATGCATAATTCTAATGAAACAGTACATGTAAATACTATTAGAAAAAACAGTCCAGTCTCTGATGAAATGTGGGATGTCATAGCTCGTGCCACAGAGGATGACACAACCCTACAAGAGGTAGTGAGAGGAATAAATAACAAGGGGTTGGCTCAGTCTTTACCTGTGCCATATTGTTATTTTATTGATGAACTATCTGTCACTAGTGGAGTTTTGTTCAAGGGTTCAAGAATTGTGATTCCACAGCAGCTTAAAGGGGACCTATTTTGCTATTTTTCCAAGTTTATATTTTGGTCTTTGACTCCTCTAGAGTACTCCTGATCGCGCAAAGTAAAAAAAGGGTATTTATTTCGCTCATACTGCCATCCTCAAAAAACTGCATTTGTAGTACATTGTAGTCTCTGCCTGAAACGCCTCACTGGGGTGGCTCTTCCGCTATGGCCCCCACTCCCCGTGTACCCACTTTCTTCTGACTGGCCAGCTCTGTGGAGGGCGGAGTTGGGCGGGACGAGGCTGCAGAACGCAGTTTTCCGTGTCCGGCTCCCGAGTGAAACCTGAGACACCTCTGCAATATGACAAGGAAGCGGCGGGCAAAAATTCCGCAATCTAACGTTATATACTACTCAAAATTTGATAGGGATCATAGGAATTTTTTTGTGAAATGACATGCAAATTTGGTCACTGCCACTGATGAACAATATATTGGATAAATGACATGCAGTCAGACACAAAACACATTTGCACGTGCATTTCATGACATTAAATGAGCGTGCAGCCTCACATTTTGGCTTTGACTAACACTTCACCATTTCAACTCAGACGTGTGTGTTGCTTGTTGGTGAAAATTTGGGAAGTTCCCAAATTTTTTGCGTTACATTTAGCAATAACAATGTCTCCTCAACGTCTTAGACGTCGATTGACTTCAGAGCACTTGGGAAGATGCATCGGAATGCTTGACTCTGGCTTCTCACAACGTCACGTTGCGAATGCACTTAACGTCAGCCAAAGCGTTGTGAACAGAGCGTGGAACCGGCATCAAACGTTTGGCACAGTAGCACACCGTCATGGGGGTGGTCGTCAGAGATCGACTACACAACAACAAGACCACTTTCTCACACTTCAGGCACGACGTCATCCTTTCTGGACAGCCACTACCCTACGAAATGACCTTCATAACGCCTCGGGGGTCAGGGTATCCACTCAAACGATATGGAATCGTCTTCATACTGCCGGCCTCAACTCAAGAAGGCCATGTGTTTGAATCCCACTGACCGTGCGTCATAGGCGTGACCGTTTGGATTGGGCTCACGATCATGTCACATGGACACACAACGATTGGGCTCCAGTTCTTTTTACTGATGAGTCCCGATATTGCTTGGACTTTACTGACAGGAGGCAACGGGTGTGGCGAAGACAACGTGAGCGATTTAATGATGCCTACATCAACGAACACGACCGTTATGGTGGCGGATCAATTATGGTCTGGGGAGGAATAAGCAGGAACGGCAGAACGGACCTGCATGTCATGGGGAGAGGGACGATGACAGGGGTACGGTACAGGGATGAGATCCTCAATGTGTACGTAAGACCATACGCTGGTGCTGTTGGCCCTGATTTCATCTTGATGGATGATAACGCCCGTCCCCATCGTGCTAGGGTGGTGAATCAATTCCTAGAGCAGGAGACAATTGTCCGCATGGACTGGCCAGCGCGTTCGCGGACCTAAACCCTATCGAGCATGTGTGGAACATGCTGCAGGTCGCCATTTCGGTCGAGGGCACAACCCACAACTCTAGAAGAGCTCGGAAATGCCCTTGTTGAAGAATGGAACAACATTCCAATTGCAAGCATCCAGGTTCTGATTGACAGTATGACCCGACGTTGTCAAGCCGTCATTCAAGCTAGGGAGGCCATACCCGTTATAGACATTAACTGTGGTAATGAAACATCAAACAAACACTGTCTGTTTTCACTTTACATGTCAGAGGTGAAACCATGAAGTGTTCGTGAAAGCCAAAAAGTGTGAGGCTGCACGCTCATTTAATGTCATTAAATGCACTTGCAAATGTGTTTTGTGTCTGACTGCAAGTCATTTATCCAATATATTGTCCATCAGTGGCAGTGACCAAATTTGCATGTCATTTCACAAAAAAATTCCTATGATCCCTATCAAATTTTGAGTAGTATACTTGAATATAGATCTAATGACATGATCTTGTTCTAACAAACGCAGCGGAGAAAGTGGAGGACGCAGTGCGAATATCTGTCAGCGCAAGCTCAAATTAGCTATCGGCTACAGTTTGCTACGGCAACAGTTGGTGAGTACCGCGGTTTTTCTACTCCTAGCTAGGAGGCTGGGGAAGCTAGAATCCACCCCATATACACACATTGGTAGAACGGGTTGACATGCCCAAGTGTAGACCGGAGACCGTAGAAATCCGGTGGGTCTGAGTTTAGACAGTGAGGAGCAGCTAAAAGTGGACCAACAGCTTATGGACTGCTTCGGTGCGTATTAGGACCTGCTGGGTCGTGTGCATAGCTGTGGTGTGTTGTTAGCGTGGAGCAACGAACAGCTTCTGCGCTGGTATATGACAGAGGGGCGAAAGCTCCAAGCTAAACGGCCTTTTCGGAAATTGCCCGTGGTAATGGTTTACTTATTGCTTCGGAATGACAGGCGTTTCCTCACGGAGAATGGGCGCGTTATGGATTGTGTGCAAGAGCAAGCTAGAGCTCCGGTTATGTTATGAGCATAATACAGGTTTTACAGACCGTAAGTTCCGTCTGCGTGAACCGTTGCTTATGTGGAGCTAGCGAATCGATCACCTTTACAGGAAATAATTTAATATTCAGTCGCCAATTTAATATTCAATCGACAGCAATGCAGAGAAATCGTTTGTGATACCATACACGTTATAGCCTGTGCTTTTCCCTATTGCTTTCACCGGTAGCATCAGAGAGCTTGCTCAGACATTGGGGATGTATCAGGCTGACCCCGGTCATGGATAAGTAAAGCGATCATTTCACAAGCACCCAAAAACTCACCCCAAGCTTTGCAAAACCTACGTCTGGTCTAACTGCAGCCCAACTCGGCAGACACATACAGCACCTCTCCGGTTAGCTTCAACTGTAGTGGCTACAATCAGGCAACGTTATGATGAAACTGTCACATTGATGCTTACCGAAGTAACACAAGCATACCGATCAGAATCGCTGCATATAAGTTAACCAGGAGCGTTTTTAATTAGCAGAGCAGGGGAACTAACATGCAGTAGCTGATAAGGGGTCATGACTTTGAAAGTAATCTGTCGCGCGAAAAATTTGTTTCGTGTCCGATGTGAAAGCAGCTTTATGGATAGTACGCGACAGCTAGAGAGAGCTCGGTTATGTTATGAACATAATACAGTCGAGCTCGGTTATGTTATGAACATGATACAGGTTTTACAAACCGTACGTTCTGTTAGCGCGGACAAGTTGCTTATGTGGAGCTAGCGAATCGATCACTTCTACAGGAAAGAATTACCTGTTTAATCTCCGCCTTTTTCGGCTTTTTATTAGCCACAACAATTTCTAAAGGGGGATGAAATTATGTCAAGGTAGTGCAGAGAAATCATTTGTAAACCGGTAGAGCTTCTGCGTTTCGCATTGCTTTCACGGTAGCACCAGAGAGCTTGCTCAGATATTTGCGAAGCATCTGGCTGATCCCGGTCATGAATAAGTGAAGTGATCACTAACTGTAGAGGCTACAATCGGGCAACGTTATGATGAAACTGCCACATTGATGCTTACCGAAGTAACACAAGCATACCGATCAGAATTACTGCATATAAGTTAACCAGAAGCATTTTTAATTAGCACGACACGCAAACTAACATGCCGTAGCTGGTAACCGAGCGGTCATAACCACAGAGACAAACCCTTGCAATACAGGTTTTACAGACAGCAAGTTCTGTTACTGTGAACAGTTGTACCAAGCATCCAAATTACAAACAAGTATTAAAAGTTAGCTTCAAATGAGGTTTATGTTCACACACCTTCTGTAGAATTTCCCCTGATATCACTCTTGCATATTTAGGACACAAACATTAGCAACAGTAACTTGGCTACGTTAGCCGCTGTGCTACAGCCACAATCAACTGGCTATCACGTCAGGTTGGCTTATGCAGTAAAAGCAACTTACAGCTTCTGTGTCTGTGAGTCATGGACAGTCGCGACCGATACAGGCTTTATCTTCAGATATTTTACCAAGCCTGCATTTGAGGCCAGTTGTTAGTGCTAACTATCGCTAGCGGCCCTGCTAGCCACCCGTAACACGTTAGCTTCACTTACATTATTTGCCGTTATATCGTTACTTACAGCTTGTGGCTCCGAGCGCTTGATCAATGCAACTGCTTCAGGTTTGAGAAGCAGCTGAAACGCTTATCCTGTGTCGAATTATCCTTTATTGATAAAGCTGTCTTTGGTGAAATGCTGAGCACAATCAGCAAATGTTCCCTTTGGCCGTGGCTGTTTGCTGCCAGCAAACAAAAAAAGCTACCCACTGATTTCTGGTGGCATCGTCTTTTGGAAGAAAAATCATTGTTTTTCTTCGCGTCCAAAAGTAAACGGACAAGCAGCTTTGGGAGAGATACTGACAAAATTGCACCTCAGATGATCTGCGGTTCTTCTTTCGTATTTCCAAAAGTGAAGATGCTACTAAGGCATAGTATCATCTGCCTTGTTAGTGCCTGCTAGAATAGTTTCCAGTGTGGGCAGGTCCAGCGCCATGATTGGTCTGTACTAATTGGATGGCACAACCTGGCGTCAGGTTTTACCCAGATCTCGTGAAGATCTCGGGAGGAGCTGTTCAGAGAGGAAATCACGCTCACGAAATCACGTTCTTGGATTACGGCAAAACCCCTGTATCTTATGTTTAGAAACTTTTCAGAGGTTGAGCATGGACAACCAACATTATAACATTGCTAATATGTATTAAAAAAGAAGGATCAGCATAATAGGTCCCCTTTAAGCCTGAAATGTTGCACAGGATACACGAAGGCCATTTAGGCATAGAGAAGTGCAAAAATAGGGCCAAAGCTGCTCTTTATTGGCCAAAAATGGGAAGGGATATTGAGGAGTTGGTCAGAACTTGTGATACATGCCTTAAGTACAGAGACAAACAGTGTAAGGAACCCATGTGGGTCTCAAATGAAAATCCTCTGACTCCATGGAGTAAAGTGGCTGTAGACCTGTTCACTTTACAAGGCAAAGACTATGTTTTGCTAATGGACTATTATTCTCATTATCCAGAAATGGCACTACTGAAGGACACTGCAGCCAGCTCGATGATAACCCACCTCAAGTCAATCTTTGCTCGCCACAGAATCCCACGGACTGTGCGATCTGATAATGGACCGCAGTTCAGCAGTCAAGCTTTCAAAGACTTTGCCAAGGACTATGGGTTTGAACATGTCACGTCTAGCCCCCTTTATCCCCAGTCAAATGGGTTGGTCGAGAATGGTGTTAAGAATGGTGTCAAAAAACTGAAAAAAAGGCAATAGACTCCAACAATGATCCATATTTAGCTCTATTGAACTATAGGGCAACTCCACTTAAATGCAGGCAATCACCAGCTGAGCCTTTGTTTAACCGAAATATCAGAACAAGGCTTCCTGCGCCCACTTTATTAGAATCAGAAAATCTACCGGGTAGAGATGAGGTGATGCGAAACAAAATGAAGGAAAAGCATGCACAAAAAAACCACTATGACAGGGGTGCCAGGGAGCTGTGTACTCTCCATCCAAATGATAAAGTTAAATTACATGATGGTAAAACTTGGAACACAGATGCTTATGTGGTAAGAGGTGTAGCACCCAGGTCTTATGAGGTCAGGACGCCTGAAGGGGCCACTTATAGGAGAAACAGGAGGCAATTACTTCAAATACCAGAGCCACACACTACTGAAACCCAAATGGGTGGGCCAGCACTAGCGCCAACCTCAGCTACTGATCAGGCTGAGCTAAGCGCAGAAAAAGCACCAATAAGTGCACCTGAACAGGTGGAAATAAGGAGGTCTGGTAGGTCTCATAAAGCGCCAGAGAGACTTATAGAACAGATGTAACTAGTCTAAATACAGGCGGCCGAAAGTTCAAAAAAAAAAAAAAAAAAGAAGCTACCTATGGTAATGGGATTTGAATGTGATTGTAAAATGTTGTGTGTATATATATATATATATATATATATATATATAAAAAAAAAAAAAAAAATCTGTTGAATGTTGAATTGAAAAAAAAAAAAGTTTGTTTGATGGGGAAGATGTGGCATATTGTGTTGGGGTCAGGGGACATGAGTCTGCGCAGTGAAACCGCTCACAGGATATACACAGAACGCACATGCCATGCTGACAATGGACACTCACCTGAGCTGATTGAATAAAGTTTGAGTAAGCTCTTCAATCGGACTGAATCCTACTTTTATTGAGAATACTGGTAAATAACACAGCACAGATTAGTTTTTTCTCTGCATCATTGGATCTCCTGCATCTCCAGTTCTTCCGCCTCAGCTCATTACCTCCGCAAAGGAGGCTATGTTTTCACCCGCGTTCATCTGTTTGTCTGTCTGTTAACAGGATTACTCAAAAAGTTGTGAAGGGATTGGCAGGAAATTTGGTAGGATGTAGGTGGTCGTCCTCGGATGAGCTGATTCAACTTTGGAAGTGATCCAGATCACGTCCTGGATTCCAGATCCGGAAGAAGTTGAAATACGCCTGAAAATAATGATTATCCCTTATGTAATGAACAGATTTTCATGAAATTCAGCACCGAATAGAATCTACCCTCATGGAGGAACTAATCACAGCTGTTTGTGATCTCGATGATACTCCCGTGGATCCAGAACCAATAAGAATGACATATGGGCATGGTGGAGGTACGCGCTCTACGAAGTGCCCTTCTAGTTTGCAAAATGAGCAGCTGCAGAATTAGGACTATTTACTGTGTTCAACAAGGCATGGAAGTAAATAAGTCTGTTCCGAGCCTAATGGCCCACCAGGCCCATGCTTAACCCCAGTTTCTGCTACATGAAGCAACTAGGAGTATTGCTACTCCCCCTGGATGGGATACTAATCCAACTCGGGTTCTTCCCCAGCTCTTAGTCAGGTTTCCCTGACAATTTTGCTGGTACCCATTTGTACACCTGTGTAGAGTGAGGCAGTGTGGAAGTGAAGTGTTTTGCCTAAGAACACATCGCACAGGCCATGGCAAGGACTTGAACACAAAACCTTTCCATCCCAAATCAAGCCCATTTCACCACTGCGCTACCGCGTCTCCCTTCAACATGGCATGGATGATGTGGAAATATGACTGCATCCTTTTTATTGATAAAAATGCGCAATTCAGAGAAATACTTTTAAGCTGTGAGATGTTTCCACAGTGACAGCATTTCAATGTACTTTAAGAATTCGAAGGACAAAAGAGTGTTTTGCTAAGATTCTTCATTTTTATTGCTTGATATCTTGCAGAATGATGAAAATAACATCAGCAAGGGAATCTTTCCCTAAATTTACACATCAGTTGTGGGGTTTGCGCTTCATTGTGGGAGAAAGCAAGAGGAAATAACAGCACTTGGCATCCCCAGGTGGTCACCCATCCAAGTACTAACCCGACTTTACACAGCTTAGCTGCCCAGATCAGTCATTTTTTGGGCAGTGTGACTGCAGGCCAGATGTAAACCAACAAATTCAGGTTAAATACAACCCCAATTCTGAAATAGTTGGGACAAAGTGTAAATTGTGAATAAAATCAAAATGCAATGACTTTCAAATCACACCAGCCAGTATTTTATTCACGATAGAACAGAGATGACATAGCAAATGTTGAAACTGAGAAATTTTAGAAATTTTATCCACAAAATGAGCTCATTTCAAATTTGATGGCTGCTACACGTGTCAAAAAAGTTGGGACAGGGGCCTGTTTTCCATGGTGTAGCATCCCCTCTTCTTTTTAACACAGAGTGGAGGCATGTGGGCATTGAGGAGACAAGTTTCTTGAATTTAGCCATTGGAATTAGATCCCACTCTTGTTTAATAGAGACTTCCAGCTGCTGGAGAGTTTTGGGTCTCCTTTGACGGACTTTTCGTTTAATTATGCGCCAAATGTTCTCAATCGGTGAAAGATCAGGACTGCAGGCAGGTCAGTTCAGCACACGGACTCTTCTACTACGAAGCCATGCTGTTGTAATAGCTGCAGTATGTGGTTTTGCATTGTCCTGCTGAAATACACAAGGCCTTCCCTGGAATAGATGTCATCTGGAGGGGAGCATATGTTGCTCTAAAACCTTTATATATCTTTCAGCATTCATGGTGCTTTTGAAAACATGCAAGTGTCCCACACCATGTGCACTAATGCATCCCCATACCATCAGAGATGCTGGCTTTTGAACTGAACTCTGATAACAGGAAGGGTGGTCTTTCTCCTCCTCAGCCCGTAGGATATGACACCCATGATTTCCAATAAGAGTGTCAAATTTGGACTCCTCTGACCACAGGACACTTTGCCACTTTGCTACACTCCATTTTAAACGAGCCTTGGCCCACAGAACACAGCGGGGCTTCTGGATCATGCTCAACAATGGCTTCCTTTTTGCATGATAGAGTTTAAGGTGGCATCTGTGAATGGCACGGCAGACTGTGTTTACAGACAGTGGTTTCTTGAAGTATTCCTTATTCCAAGTGCATCACTTGAAGTACTTTGTGCTGCCTTGATTGAAAACAATGTGTTAACTTGAACTTGCCACACTCGGTCCTGTGGCCCACCTACAGTTGTAAGTAAAAGTTTGGGCGCCCCTGATCAAAATTTCTGTTACTGAGAATAGTGAAGCAAGTAGAAGATGAACTGATCTCTGAATGGCATAAATCTAAAGATAAAACACTCATTTTGACATTTCAAGCAGTATTAGTGTATTACTTTTGTTCTGTATACTTCTAGAGTGAAAAAAAGGAAATGAGCACCGTGCAAAAGTTTGGGCACCCTAAAAGATTTGAGCTCTCGAGAAACTTTGACTATGGACTCAGACCGTATTTAGTGTAATGACTTGAAAATCACAACAAAGAAAACCAGCAATGACAACTTAAACAAATTTATTCTTCACTGATTTAAAAAAAACTTCGACAAATAATCCACTGTTTAATCTTATAATAACACTCTAATGCCACTATGTAACTCTGTTGCCAAAACAAAAACTCTGCCCCTACTGACCAAAATCACAGCATTGATATAGACTAGCAACATTCTGGAAGGATCTACAGGATTCCTGGGTAATCCCGCCCCCTCCAGGCAGGAAGATGCCAGAAGCTTCCAGAAAGTACTAGTCTATTTCATCACAAAGAAGTGGTATTGCATCAGATCATGTTTTTCTACAGTCATACCACCAGAGGGTGCCAAATGATGAACAAAATCAACAAATAGCTGACCAGCAAGGCAGCACAAATAGTATGTAACAAATCTCCATTTGCAAATGATATACAGTGGTTTACATAAAACACTCATACATAACATTAGCTTGTTAGGGCTATGGCTTGTTCACAATCATCGTTAGGAAAGGACAGGTGATGCAAATTTCAAAGTTTATAAATACCCATTCTCCTCTAAACTTGGCCCAACAATCAGAAGCCATAGGGTCCTCTACGCAGCTGTCTAGCTCTCTGGAAATGAAAATATTTAATGCCCACAAAGCAAGAGAAGGCTATAAGAAGATAGCAAAATGTTTTCAGGTTGCGATTTCCTCAGTTCATAATATAATTAAGAAATGGCAGTCAACCAAAACCGTGGAGGTCAAGTTGAGGTCTGGAAGACCAAGAAAACTTCACGAGAAAACTGCTCATCAGATTGCGAGAAAGGTAAATCAAAACACCCGTGTGGCAACAAAAGACCTTCAGCAAGATTTAGCACACCATGGAGTCATGGTGCACTGCCCTACGGTTCAGCGACACTTGCTCAAATATGACCTTCATGGAAGAGTCATGTGAAGGAGGCCTTTCCTGCATCCTCACCAAGAAATTCAGCATCAGATGGTTACTAAGGAACATCTGAACAAGACTGATGCATTTAGGAAACAAATCCTGTAGACTGATGAAGTTAAAATAGAACTCATTGGCTGCAATGAGCAGAGGTATGTTTGGAGAAAAAAGGATGCGGAATTTCATGAAAAGAACACCTCTCCAACTGTCAAGCACGTGGTTGGATCAATCTTGGTTTAGGCTTGTGTTGCAGCCAGTGGCACGGGAAACATGTCACTGGTAGAAGGAAGAATGGATTCAATTAAATTCCAGCAAATTCGGGAAGCACACATCACACAATCTGCAAAAAAGCTGAAGATGAAAAGAGGATGGCTTCCACAACAGGATAATGATCCTAAACACACCTCAAAATCCACAACTGACTACTTCAAGAGGTGCAAGTTGAAGGTTTCACTATAGCCCTCAAGGTCTCCTACCTCAACATCATTGAAAATCTGTGGATGGACCTCAAAAGAGCAGTGCATGCAAGGCAGCCAAAGAATCTTACAGAATTAGAAGCCTTTGGCAAAGAATAATGGGCAAAATCCCCCAAACCAGAATTTAAAAACTCCTGGCTGGTACCAAAAAGTGTTTACAAGTTTACAAGCTGCGATACTTGCCAAAGGGAGTGTTAATAAGAGCTGACCATGCAGGGTGCCCAAACTTTTGCTTCGGACCCTTTTCCTTTTTTGTCGTTTTGAAACTGTAAAAGGATGGAAATTAAAAAGTAATCTTGTTTAAAATGTACAGGAAATATGTCCTCTTTAACTTTATACCTTTTGGACAGCAGTCATCTTTTACTCGCTTTGCTATTCACGATAACAGAAATTTTGATCTGGGGTGCCCTAACTTTTGCATACAACTGTACATTTGATGGTTTTTTTGTCACAAACGCAATTGCAATTTTATGTTTTCACCAAACTATTCATTTGTCTTCTTAGGTGTATTTACCCTCTTAACCTTCTCCTTCACCAGAAATATCCATGTATAAATAAAAGAACCTTGAACGTATTGTTTATTTTTCTCTCATGCAAATAGTTTTAAGTTATTATTTTACAGATCAAATTAGTGAATGATAAAATTAGAATCTCCAACTTAAGTCACTGAACACAAGTGTTTTATTTCTTTCAAAATACTTTCCTTGACCGAAACATTAACATGACAGAACATAGATTGGACTCATTTGTTTGCCCAATAAATGTTTTTTGCGACCATATGTTCATAATTTCACCAATTAGGAACCTACCGATTCTCAATTTTGATGTTACATTTTTTCCCCTCTTATTATGCTGTTGTTTTATGTATTTTGCATTTGTTTAATTATGTAACATGCATTCGTAAATTTTATTCTTCATCTCATTCATGCATATTTCTACCAAAATATTGATTTCGAGGTTAAATAACTGCTTTTACCATGAAAAGCACCAAGTTAAGACAAATTAGCAGTTTTCTAATGATTTAAAATTGTATGCCAGCAGCCATACCACTCTGCGTTCTGCTCCAGCTGCGTGGCTGAAGCTAAGCAGGTGTGGGCTTGGTCAGTACTTGGATGGGAGACCACCTCAGAAAACCAAGTTGCTGCTGGAAGAGGTGTTGGTGGGCCAGTAGGTTGCAGTCGTCCCTCTGCTGGAATAATGCTTCAGTGCAGTCATGGGGACACTGTGCTGAAGGAGAAGCTGTTTTTCAGATAAGACGTAAAACAGAGGTCCTGACTCACTGTGGTCATTAAAAATCCTATGATGCTGATCAACAAGTGTAGGGGGTTCTCCAGTGACATGGCTAAATTCCCAACCTGGCTCTTTCCACCTGCCACCTGATCATCCCCTGATCTAATTGGCTGTGTAATTCGTCCTCTACCCCCAGGGCTCCCTTGAAAAAGTGATTTCAATCTCAAGGGGACTTCCCAGGTTAAATAAAATAAAATTGTAATTGCTGTTGAAAAAGCTGTAATAACATTGATTTATTTAGATAATTGTCCATTGTTCTATGAGAGTGAGAAGCAGTGACAAAATGTTTTTCAGGAAATGATTTTAGTGTACACGGTGCAATTATTTTGATGTATCAATTTATCAGCATGATTACAGATACAGTATTTTAAGCCATCAAAGAGTTGAGCATGAAATAAAATAGTTTTTATTGAAAAATTTAGAAAGGTGACGGAACTCTGAAGGGATAAACATTCAACGGAATGACTTCTGGGACATAAATGATCGTATAACAAAAAAAACCCCAACAATTTCTTAACTTTTTTTTTCTTTAAATTGGCACAGTTACCTTGTTGATCCTTTGGCTGTTAGCACCTTGCTCTTTTTGTTTTCCCAAGGAAACTTCTCCTGATTTAATGGATCTGCATTCTTCTGAGCCACTCTTCTGAACTCATGAGTATCGACTTCGGAACACATTACTGCTGTAGTACCTATGCGCAAATTCGCATTCAATATTGTACAGTGTCACCCAAGAAAATGTCAAATATTTATGGTTTAAATGTCAATTTTCTATGTATGTCAATAAAATATATTCACATACACTCTTCATTTTGCCTTGTTACTTACCAGTTGTTTTATGTTTTACAAGAGAAATTTTGCTCTATACCACGATGTTCAACAAGGACAGAGAACCAGAGTTCACAGCTCAGAATCAATGTAGGTGGGCCGCAGGACCGAGTGAGGAAAGTTCAAGCTAACGCATTGTTTTCAGACAAGGCAGCACAAAGTACTTTAAGTGATGCACATTGATTCAAAATTACTGGTACAGTTGGCTGACACTTGATGTAAAATAGAACAAGTAGTATGGTAAGCTAGTTCTTTTTGACAAATTAGCGGTACTATAACACGGTCGTCCATTCAATTTAATTCATGGTCACCCATTCCATTGTCTTCATTCGCACACTGCAAAGTGCCTAATTTGATGGCCATTTATTTAAAAAATTCCACCATGGAATCTCTTCATTTGTACAAGAATACATGTAGTATGGAAAGGAGGCGTTACATTTCACAAACTTTTTGATTTGCAGAAATTACAGGCCCTCAAAAATGGCCCCCATTCAATTGTCTCCATTCGTACATTGCAAGAGTTCCAAATTTGATGGCCATTTATTTAATAATTCCACAATGGAATCTCTTCATATTCAGTGTGTTTATAGTAGATTACATGTAGTATGGCAAGCAAGTGCTTTTTTTCACAAAGTTTTTGATTTTCAGGAATTACAGACCCTGAAGCGTGGCCCCTCATTCAATTGTCTCTTTTCATACATTGCAACAGTTCCGACTTTGATGGCCATTTATTTAATAATTCCGGAGTAATATCTCCTCATATTCAGTCAATTTATATTAGAGTGCATGTTTTATGGTCAGCAATTGTAATTTTTTCCAACATTTTTTTATTTCCAAGAATTATAAGCCCTCAAACATGCCTCCCCATTCAATTGTCTGCATTCGCACATTGCATAGTACCAACTTTGATCGCCATTTATTTCAAAATTCCACCTCAGAATCTCTTCATATTCAGTTTCTTTGTTCTAGGGTACATGTATTATAATATGCAAGTGTTATTTTTCACAAACCTTTTGATTTTCCGGAACTACATGCCGTCAAACATGGATTCCCCCCCATTCAACGGTCTGCATTAACAAATTGCATAGTATCAACTTGAAATTGCATAGTATCAACTTGACGGCCATTTATTTCAAAATTCCACCAGGGAATCTCTTCATATTCAGTGACCTTATGCAAGGATACATTAATGATGGTATTCAATTATTACTTTTCACAAATGTTCTCATTTGCAGGAATTACAAGCCCTAAAACATGATTCAGTTGTCAGCATTTTGACATTTGATAGCCATTTATTTAATATATCCAACACGGAGTGTCTTCCTATTCAGATCTCCTGTACTGGAGTGCATGCATTGTTGTATACAAGTGCATTTTTCACAAACTTTTTCAACTTTAACCATTACAAGTCCTCATACATGGCCTGTTGTGTCCAATTGCAAAGTACATACAATTGTACTTTGATGGCTGTTTCTTTGATGATTCACCCATGCATACTGTCTTTATTCAACACGCTATTACTACTGCGTATGCAGTATGGTTTGGGACCACTAATTTCCACAGACATTTTGAATTACACAAGTATGATGGTCCCCACTTGAATTTTCTCCTTTTTTGTCCACCTCAAAATAGCAATTTTGATGGCAAATCCAACATTAATGCCAGAGTAATATCTACCTGTTGTTTCTTTTGCTTAAAGTGAAACACTGGTACTGTGACATGAAATTGCTCGTGATCAGGGCCGTATTCACAAAGCATCTTAGCGCTAAAAGTAGGTCCTAACTGTCGGATTTAGGAGAAACTCCTAAAAAAAATGGGCGTGTCAGTCGTAAATTTAGGACTCCTAATTATTTTTACTAAGCGTTATTCACAACGTATTTTAGGCCTAAAAGTAGCTCCTAAGTCTGGGAGAGCTTAAAAGTAGTCAAGAGGACTCCTAACTCGCTAAAACCTATTCATAAAGTATCGGAAAATGGCTGCTGCTGTTGAAAGACGGAATGACTTGGAAATTCTAAATAATGCGCAGTTGTTGAAAAGATAGCGGATCGACCGTGAGGGGATTTTATAGGTTGTTGACTTGGTGAGGGACAGAATTACGTCTCAAACCATGAGAAACAACCCAATAAGCCCCGAAATAAAATGGTTTGACAACACTTCGTTACTTGGCCACCGGAAAAATGCAACTTTGCAACGTGGAAATCTTACATTTCAATCTGCACAAAGTGTACACTATTTAGAGAGAGAAAGAGAAAAAAAATCATTTTCAAACCAAATTATGGAAGTTGTTCACGATTTTTTTCTGAACAAAATACATGCATACTTTTGTTGAATAAGCCTCGTTATTTCGTTCCGTAAGTCGATTTTTGACAGTAATCGTATCAAGTGACTTTGCTACCGCTCTATCCGCTGTATTTCAGCATCATATTTTTATCGGTGATAGTTTGACCGTTGTTTTCCGAACTGGTGATAGCTTGACCGCTGTGTGGAAAAACTCAGTTGGTTCGTCTCCGGGTTTGTTTGATTTTTTTTTTGTTTGTTTGTTTTTACAGGCCGAGCGATTTTATGAGTTCGGTTCAGGCGAAAATGTATCTGCCTCAAAGTGTTGTAGTGCAAAGTTTTGCGGGAATGTGGCATGTTTTCAATTTTGAGTTACTAGTTTTCTTTGGTAGGCCTGAACAGGGGACGGATGAGAGCACTGGGCTCTGAAAAATGGGAACGTTAGAATACTTTCGTTGAAATTCTGGGTTGCAGTTGCGTTTTGAACGAAGACTAGCAGACACAAAAGGTCCCCTTCTATCTTTCCATTTATGGGTCAAAGTACGTAACCACATAGCTAGCGTACTTCTTATCTTGAACTTACACGGACCATATTAAATAGCTAATTAAGTTACAAGTACGTTTCCATTACATTTAATGAAATGTAACGGAGGTTTTTTTTCACGTGAAGTATTGTGAAATCGAATATTTGCTCCTGTCAATTGCAACCTGCAGCGCGCTAACATACGAAAGTATGGCGTTTTTTAAATGTTCCGCTGATTGTTGCGATTGGATCAGAGGGCATATCATGTGATTGACTGCGATTGGACAGAGGTCTAGGGGCGGTCTAGGGGAGGGAGGTGCTTTCCAGGCAGCCACTGCCTTCCAGACATCGGTGGGGGCTCAAAACACCATTGAGCTTCGTGGACTAGACCGTCTCATTTCGAAGACTGCTCGGTTCGGCCTTTGTGGTCTAAGGAGGTCGTGGCCTTCATAGACAGCGAAGGCTGCGTCCTTTGAAGGATGCAGCCGCTGAATTGGGACACAGCCATTGTTTACTGGTTGCTAACCCGCCTGCAGGTCTCAGCCAAACCGTGTTGCTGCGCCTCGGTTGATGCCCCACCGCCTCTTTTTTGACATTGCCATGGCAGCTGTCAGTCACTCCTCCTGGCTATAATTGGTTGTTTTGTCCCGGTCGCGGTGAAATCTTGCAGAAGGAATTAGAAGCACTAAATGGAGCCTGATGACTCTGATTTTCTCAAAGATCATCTGACTCACATCCCACTGTCAGGTCATAGTAACAGTTTTAAGGTAGGTATATACTCCCAAATACATTTATTTCTCTTTCATTCATAACAATTTAGTACCAACATCATATGAACAACTACTAAATACAGAATTAAAGTGATGGCTCATCTACATAAATTATGCTAATTAGGTCCCGAGATGGCTACCGCAATGTGGAACTTGATCAAGTACCTCAGGCAGGATATCTCTAAAACTTTTTATTACTTTAATCTCAAATTTTTACATATCATTTATGACTATATAGTGCAAGTTCTGATCAGAGGGTTTTCAGAAATAATATTTCTGTGAAAAAATATGGGCATTTTAGTGTGTTTTTTTTTCTTTTTTGGGTATCTAATTACCACAAAATCTAGAGTTGCACAAATGATTTCTTCAAAATGCCTGATCAGTCCATAGACATGCATCTGGTGAACTTATATTCCAAGTTTCACAATGATAGCATGAGAGAAAGAGGAGAAATGGCATTTGAAGCCATGCTTGGCAGGTCAAAATCAACATTTTTGAGAAATTGACAAAAAACAACAGATGTCCATATTTTTGATAGTCCTATCAAGTACACACACTATGAACTTACTGAGTAAAATGTCAAAAACAATTTTTTTTTAAAAAAATATTTAAACTAGAGGTGAAATCTACCGCAACACATGTGAAACTGAACAAATTCCATGCACAAGACTACAAATTCAATTTAGCCCAGATTTCATCGCTGTTAGATCACATATAGAGAGAAACCATGTCTTCAGATGCCAATTACGATAATTGTAAAACGCGTCAATAAAGGAAAATGATTGAGAACTTGCCAGGACTAATTCTTGTCATTAAGGGACGTGTCTGTGCCCCCCCCCAATTCCCCGTTCTTGCGCCGGGCCTGGGCTGAACTAACCTTTTCTTGAAAAAAACTTTGTAAGCTCCTGGTTGCCTACTTTCTGTCTTCTTTCTTTCTCCTCCCTCTCCTTTCTCTTCTAGTAACCTGACTTGTGCCTAATCTTTGAAAGACACTTCTTGCTATCTGAACTGTCTGCTCTCTCAGATCCTCCCAGAGCGCTGTGTGTGAGTGAGTTGCCTAGCAACCATTCACGAGTCCTAGGCGGAATGAACCATTTTGCATTTTTGCAAGGAGGGTGCAGGTAGTCTCAGACTGTCTTACTTTGATCAAAGCAACCTTATCATTAAAATGATATCACAAATTTGATTTTACTTTAATGTTCTTGCCATTTTTTAAATAATTGAGATATTTAATAAAAACATATTCAAAGTTTAACAAATGCCAAAGGCCCCCCCGTGCTTGAGGCCCCAGAACAGCTTACCCGGATAACCCCCCACTGCGACGGCCCTGGACAAGATATAGACATAATATGTAGAAAAGTTTCATTACTGTGGGTGACTGTCCACATGGTGAACTTGCCAATCCACAATTGGCAAAAAGTGACCTTTTCAGCTAGGACCCATTTCAGGGTCTCCTAACTCCACTATTATGCCTTGGATGCAGTAAATCTTCCTTGTACAGACAGACCTGTCCTCAAATAGAAGGAATCCAGCACAAATTAGCCTCTGTAAGGGATTCTGGCCTCATGGGGCCCTTGAAAACTGAATTTTGATTTCCACCCATAAAAATTTTCATATTTGAGGCCAATATCTTGAAAATGAAAAGAGATAGATACATTTGTAAGAGATTCTGAAAGCCTGCACCCAAATTACCCTGGATAGCAATTTTCAGCCCATACCTATGATTTGTTCCAAAGATATTGCCTCCAAAATCCCCCATAAATTAACGTTCGCTATTCGCTTGGGGCATGGCCCCATGATTTTGAAATTGGGGGGTAGGATATCTCAAGAGATTATGATAGCAACCCTAAAATTTTGCATGTGTTAATTATGAATATGCAGAAGTACTCCCAAAATAAATTTGAGCCAAATGTGAGTGGGTGACCATGGAAGATTCTTGTACTTTGGTTGAGTTCATATGGAATGACCCTGATGGCACTGGTTACAGACTTATTTTTTAACATCTGAATGTTCCAGTGAGCACCGTCGGGGCCATAATCCGCGAGTGGAGTGAACATCATTTCACCAAATACATTTTGACAAGAGATTCTGAAAGCTTCCAAATTACCCTGATAGTAATTTTCAGCCCATACCTATGATTGGTTCCAAAGATATTGGCCTCCAAAATCCCTATAAATTAACGTTCGTGATTTGCTTGGGGCATGGCCCCTGATTTTTGGGGACCATATCTCAAGCAACAGGTCATGCGTGGCGAAGGTGGAGTGCTGAAGTGCTGCTTCCCCCCTGTTGGCAGGAGGTATGAGCACACAGACAATGTGTAAACATTAACAGCATAATGCAGCCTCTTGACAACAATTTTTAATACATTTTCCTGTAGAGGTATTGGTATTAGCCTAAATATAATTTTATTGATATAAATAAATTAATAAAGAATAATTCTGGAGTCACCTCCAGTGAAATAATTTCAGGTATCGTAGTTGGTACAGTCGCTCAAACCAGCTCCAGGACAGTACATTGAGCGCCGGAAAGAACAGTCTTTTTTGCCAGGTGCGTTCAAGAGAACACGTTACCGTAAAAATGGCAAAGCAGAAAAAATTGCTCGAGATCCTATTCCAGCATATAGCCACCAGCAACTGTTTGCATTAGCTAAATACATTTATGATCGTATCTAAAATAGGCGAAATATTGGTATCAAAATCAGTGGCGGTTCGTCGGCCATAACAAAGGGAAGCCAAAACCTCGCCCTTCAAAGCTTAATGACTTAAACCTTTTGCAGTTTACTTTTCTTGATCAGCTGTTGCTCATATGAATTGGTAGAAGGACAGTCAAATTTATTTTCGATAGCAAATGACAACGCAAATTATCAATACGTCTTTATAAATTAGTTTGCGAGGCTTCTTTGCGCAAGAAGCCTCAAGAATCCATTTTACTTTCTACAATCACGCCAATGTAAAAGTAAAAGAATGTGATGTTGCATAGCTTATTGCTTAATGAGCCGCACTAATCAATTTGCGAATGTTTGCCATTTCACGAGCTAATTGAGCGCGGAATTTATGAAGACGTAGGCCTATGGTAATTTACATCGTAATTTATGTGTGAAAAACCCTCATAATTTCGTGGTGCAATGTATAACAATGCTATCGAAAATAAATTTGACTGTCCTTCTACCAATTCGTATGAGCAACTGCTGATCAAGAAAAGTAAACTGCGAAAGGTTTAAGTCATTAAGCTTTGAAGGGCGAGGTTTTGGCTTCCCTTTCTGGCATGTTGCCACTGATCAAAACAAAACTAGTTAGAAAGTACAAAGGAAATGAAAGTGATGTCCCCGATGCGCTGTTGAAGTTCATCGCTTGATATAACTTTTAAAAGTCATAGTTTTTCCTGGGTTTACTAAAATAGCTGGGTTTAAGGCTGGAGTAAGCACACTGTTATAAACTCGCACCTTTTTTGCCAGTTATTTTAACTGTAATTTTACGATCAGTTCATAACAGAGGTTCTGGGAATGTTAACTGTAAACATCAGTTACATGCCCGCAGGACTCAGCTTACAGTTAAAATAACAAGGAGACAGTGCGTTAATTTAACTGATAAATGCAATCCATTGATAACAGCGCAGTAGCACCTAGTAGTTCGGTTTCCATAAATGGATCAATGCCGCCATCTAACATTATTTGCTAAATAATAATAATAATAATAATAATAATAATACTTATATTTATTTATTATTATTATTAGGCCTACTTTTTACATTATCGCTTGACTCTTGCTGGAACACGAGACCAATCACTTTACGGAAGTTTCTATTGATAAATGATGACACCCCAATTTACCTTACGCTTCCCTCAGAAATATGTTCTATGCGCATGCTTGGGTAGGTGCCTAAATTTTGCATGTGTTCATTATGAATATAGAAATTACTTCCAAAAATATTCCAGGCAAATCTGAATTCATTGACCTGGGGACTTCTGGTTGACTTCATATGGAATGACCCTTATTGTTTAAAGGGATGTATCTGTGGCCCCTAATTTTCAGTTCTGGCACACACAGCCCTGGTGCTATTGCAGAAAATGATGATGCAAACAAACTCTCTGTTGAACAACTAGTCTCAACTAGTCTCCTGAAAACCTTAACACTGAAAACAAACCTTTCGTGCTATGTCCATCATATTGTACTTGTTCATGTGCATACACATGCATCTTGCAATCCAAAAAATATGAGACTGAAAATCAAGTGGTACCATCTTAAATGGCCCCTGTAATTAGACATATGAAGGGTTTCAAGACAAATAGACGCTTCATACAAATGCTAGTACCTACCTATCCAAAATATCCCAGATTTCATCATCTGACAACCTTCTATTTGGTATATTAGAGGGTTTTTGCTTCGAAATGGTAAGTGATGAGGCCTTTGCTCAGCCATCTTGTCATCCTGATCATGTGACCCTATATCCAGCTCCCTGATTCGACAAAGTGGACATAGAACTTTTTAAACTGAAATGGACTGAAAATTTCTACAAAGTACTATGCATTTTCTGGTTGTTTCTCCAGCTGCCCGCTATTATTAAAAAATGACATCAGGATATAGTACCTGTTAATACTGAGATTATTTCTATGGTAGAACATAATTTGCGATGAAAAGTGGAGATAGCCCCAGTTAATCCTCAGTCCACGATGTAATATCATAAAATTATTCAGAGAACCCTGAAATCTCTGTATGCAGGGGACAAGGTCAGAAACCAATATTGAATGGCCGTGATCTTTAGGCCCTCAGTTGGCACTACATTAAAAACAAACAGGATTCTGTAGTGGAAATCAATGCATGCGCTCAGATACACTTATTTTTGTTTATTTTTTCTTTTTTTTTTATTTGGCATCTCCAATCCCCCCCGAATTTGGAATGCCCAATCCGAGAACGATGTACAAGGCTTGCTCTTATACAACCCCCTATTGCCAGCTCAGGAGAGAGAGACAGTCTGGCGGTTTTCATAGAGCACCACCTGTCAGCCTGCATCTTTACACACTCATTGGTCGGGAAACTATCGCAAGTTCAGAACGAGGGCGGAGAATACCCAAACAGAACAGCTCAAGAATCTCACTGGCGAAGCGCCGGCTGGCCAACAGGAGGCACTTGAGCAACGAACAAGGCAATCATTTTTAATATCCCTTCCCAATTTGCATTCCCACAGCGCTTTGTGTCGTCGCTGTTCTGAAAAAGCTGCCGACCACTGCTGGTTGGGATACGACCAGGAATCGAACCGTTAACAATAAGTAGTCACTACTGCGCCACAATGCGGCGCCTTAACCGAGTGAGCTAACCCGGCAGCTCAGTACTTATGAAAACGCCATTCACAGTACGCACAGTTTTGTTACTGCATCCACAAATCTGAGTTAAGAGCATGTAAGAAAAAAAAACCAAATAAACCAGATTGAAATGCGTCACCTTTCCTGAGCCTAAGCTCATTTATGATGGCCTGAGACCATGGGCTCTAATTTCTTGGCGCAGCGCAGGGTGGCGCAGCGTGGCGTAGCGTGGCGCAGCCAGTGGCATAATTTAGTCGGTGCAGCCCGGCGCGGTATAATTTAAATGCGGTGCAACTTTGCGTCGCAGCCACTTGCTCAATTTGGTAGGCAGACGTCTTGCCGAGATGGGTGTGTGGTAGGCGTAATGGGGGCGTCACATATTCATCAAGACAGCAGTGACAATTTCGTAGAAAAAGTCTTCGCTGAAGTTGTGCAGAAAGCTCGCCAGCTCCAACCTGGTTTACTTTCTGTGCAGTGGTAATTTGGCTGACCGGCGCACAGTGCGCACACGTCACCGAAACCTGCCTGTGAGGTTTCAGAATGTCAGGCACATTTCAGTGCAATAAATAATTACAACAGCCACTATTTAATGTAACTATCAATCAGGACATAAATTATAGTATCTATATGATTGCCCTGATGTCAGATTAAAAGGCAGTTAACGCGGCGTAATGGAAACTCCACCTGGCTTAATCAGCGCCAGCTGAATCTGTGATGCAAACTAAACGACTTCACATTTTTCTCAGCCAACCACAAACTACCTATATATAATGCTTGTGTTCTATGTAGTAAAACGCTTGCACATTGAATGAAAGCGAATTTTCCCCGCGACTGATTACAGTCAAAGTCAATACAAGGGCGAAAGTCGGACAGGGTTTTAATATCTCGTGTCCCAGTGCAAAGGTTTCTAATTTTTAAAATTACTCAGAATCCATTAAGGCGTGCAAACTGGCCATATTTGTGTTAAACCCTTACAAAAATGCAAATTGATAGCTATCGACTTTTTCTTGGTCTTTTTTGTCGTGTTATGTTTCTTTAGGTTGAAGATATACAACAGTCTTTATTGATCTCTCTTTTGAAAATTAGTCAGATGGATCCGAACAGATTCAACTTATTTCCACCAGAGAGATAAAAATAGTGCTTGTAGTCAGTGAGCAAATCAATTCCATGACCATTGACAGTGTGAATAAATTATCGCATGCCACGATCCAAAGACTGTCCCAGAAGTAAAATACTCCATGTCTGACAGCCAGCAAAAGTATTAGTATGAGAACAGATTTGAAGCGAAATAAAGAATAAAATATATCACCAACAAACAGAGCATCAAAAAGAATGGCCCGCAAATAAATAAATCATAGTGTTCATTCGGATGTTCTGTTTGTTGTTAAAATGTTTCTTTTGTTCTTTATTTACGTTATCTAATCTGTTCCTAATCGTCCTCTTTTTTTTTGGCTGTCAGACCGCGAATATTTTACGATATCGACAGGCATTGTACATTGTCCCGCCAATGTCAACTCTTTACTGAGCAGAGCTTAAACAGCAACATGATTGAAATTCTCGGTACTCATCTTGAAGAGCTGAGCCCTCTTATCAAAACATTCACCTTTAATATCTAAAACATTCAGTAGATTTGAAGAAATTAAAACAAATAATCGACTATGGGACACGGAGATATATTAAAACCTGTCCAGACTTTCGGACACGTAGACACTGCGTTCAACGCAATCTGTCGTGCGAAAAATTCGTTTCGCGTCCAGTGTGCAAGCGGCTTAATACTAGGCTACTATTTATGTGGGTTTTAGTTTAGTGGGGGAAAGAATACGGCCTGATTGCTATGATCTCGTACTGGTTAAGATCACATATTGAAGATTAATGTGCAGCGTATCTTGCATTGTTGTCCATGCATGTTAATCCCAAATTTTAGCAGCAACAGGGTGTAATAGCCAGAACCGCTATCATAGTTTCTCTTTAATGATGCAGGCAGAAAAATAAATAAAACAGCGTCGTGACATTCCAACTTCATAAGTTTGAATGATCTGAAGCGTCAGTTTAGTTTTGAAATTCCATTCAATTAAGCTAATGGTAATAATTCGCGGAATACTGTTATCCAACTAACTCATATTAAATAATGCTTAATATATAGGCGTGGCGATTGCCCAGAAAACATGCCTGAAGCAGCAAAGTAAATGCAACATTAGCATCATGCAGACATAGGACAGGCTTCTATACTATTCAAAAAAAAAGTGGGGATATTGGATTTAAGTACCATGAAATGCAAGGAATCATGAGGTGGGGAAAGGAAACCGATGACATAAAAACGATGAAACATTTGTCAATTGCCGAAACCCGTGTACAGTCAGTAAAGGACAGATTCTCCAGAATAAGGGTCGACACAAACACAGGGTCACCGGCAATTACACCATTGTGAAACAAGAGTCAGTAGCGAATTAAAACCCCTGGGTTAGCTAGACAAGCAGATTATTGGCATACTCCCTAACGAGGCGTCCCAGGTCATTTTGGGAGCGTTATTCCATTCCTGTTGCAATCGCATGAAGTTCTTGGACATTGGCAGGAGGTTGTTGGCGTTGGGCGTAGCTGCTGTCCAAAGCATGTCCCAGACATGCTTTCGATGAAAGGTCCGGACTGAGTGCTGGCCATGGTAATGTGGTGATATTCTGCTGCTGGAGGTAATCTGTAGCGATCCTAGCCCTATGACATCTGGCATTGTCATCTTGGAAAATGAAAGCAGCGATAGCATGATGCAAATGCTTTAACATGGGGTGCCAAGATGTTGTCAGTAGTACTGCCCTGTGACGTCCAGCGCTAACATACAAGTCTGTTCTGCGGCAGCAGTGATGCCTCCCACACCATTACAGATCCACCCCCACTCTGGATCATGTCTAATAGCGTTAAATGTGGAAACGTTAAATTCACGTCGGCGCCAAACCCTCCTGCGTCTGTCAGGAAGTCCACAGTGAACCTCGACTCATCTGAGAACATTATGTTGTTCCGCCGGCGATTATCGCGTTGATGATGACGACACCATTGAGTCTGGCCTAATGTGGCGATCCCTCAGACAAGGGGCCAACCCGGGGCGTCGGCGTGTAGAAACGAAATCTGTGCGAGCGATTCTGATGGTCTGGCCACTCCTACCAAGCCAGTATCCCTTTGAAGTTGAGACCTTATCTGATTTGCCATTTACCATCACGATTTCTCAAGACAATAGTGCGGATGAATCTGCCTGAGCCTGAGTTGTTGCCGCTTCAGTGCGACCCGGATGGTAGGTCTATCCTGAACAGACCTGTAGCCGCGATGTCTGGACCATAATCTGCTGATGACAGACTGGGAAACATTCATTGCCGCGCACAACGACCTGTCTTGTGCCAACCTGTAACATGCCAGAACGCGTAACCTCCTCCTGTGTTAGGCGGCGCACTGGTCTCATTTAATTAACGACTTCAACCACTGATAATCAATGCTTTCTCTTCAAAATCTTCTATTTGGCTCTAACCTTCAGTTTAAAGTCACGCAAATTTGTGGCACAACCCCTTGATCATCAATAGCATCGTGCAGATCATTGAGAGTGTCATTGATGTGTTTGGAGTGATGAATTTCTTTAAGTACTTCCTCAATGAGAACTATACAACATGGTTTACGTATCCTTTGTATATGTGAAAATTTTGATCTCCATGGTAAATATCCCCTACTTTTTTTGAATAGTATATTAAAGATGAGGAGAGGAGCTCATTTGATTGGTGAAGATTTGACTCGGCTGTGTTATACCCAAACCGCCTTCTTCTTTATATAGCGGCAGGAGGACCCGGCGGGACAAGAGGAGTACTTAAGCCAGGCTCGCCGAACGCGAAATTACAACACTCACGCCTGGACACACCCGTTGGCGCCAGCGCGCCGATTCGCAGCGCCTGCGCCACGCCCTGCGCCTGGTCTCTGAATTTAGAGCCCCATGTGGTAAAATATCCTGTGCTCTGACCAATTTCCGAAATCTGAAATTTTTGAAATCAAGGATGCCTTCGATGTCCTCGAGGAGGCTAAAATGGAAGAAACGTCTGGCTTTTAATCAGCGCACAGTTCAAAAGCCGGCATCCATGATAGTATAAGGGTGCATTAGTGCACACGGCATGGGTAACTTGCACATCTGTGAAGACGCAATGCTAAACAATATATACAGGTTTTGGAACAACAAATACAGCTATCTAGACATATTTTTCTTAGAAGACTTTGCTTATTTCAGCAAGAGAATGCCAAACCACATTGTGCACGTGTTGCATCATCATGGATCCGTGATAAAATAGTCCTTCAGTAATTTGTCTCCTCAGTTCCAAAACACTAACAGGGTGTTGGGTCATTCCATTCAAAACAGCCAATATTGAGGTACCTTGTATATGACACCACTTGGATTTTTGCTCAATCTTTGTCCAAAAATACAATACTTCATGGTATCAAACAAAAGAATCCCAAGTTTTCGAGTAGCGCTCTCATGAATTTGGGTGCCACACCCCTTTTCGACTTATGTGAAGTGTTCATTCCGTTTAGTAGCATTTTGGAAGGGCCATAACTTCTCATGTAATAAGAGATAGGAAGCTAAGCTTGATGTGCAGTTATTCTAGCTCGCAGAATCCTGTGGAACATCAGAAGGGTGAAGGAGGGCCCCAAAATTCAAATTTTTTAAGGCAACAAGTGATTTTTTCAATTTTGGGGGTCCCGAGGACTTTTCGGATAAATGTGAATAAATGCTGTTCCAAAATGTGAAGTTTTTTTTCCCTCATATTTGACACTTTCCCCACATAAACCAGTTTTGGGATAAAAGTACCATTGGTGGGGGACTTGTGGGGGTCGGAAAACCACTTTGGGCCAAAATGACCTTTTCAGACCCTGGACTTCAGACCCCCAGATGACCCTGTGGGCACTGGATGATGGTAATGGCATTTATACCAGATAAATATACATACTCAAACATTCATTTGATGATGAAATAAAAAGTTTGATTATCAACCTTCTTCTATATGAACATGCTTTTTTGAAAAGAGGCATTCTGAGACCCTTTTTCGGGAGAAATTTCATAGTCCAGAAACTAGGTCAAACAGGATTACGTAGAAAGAGCTGACCAAACTGTCTAAAATCAGTGAAAATTATTACGTTAATACAGGTGTTCATCAATGAAAACCTGAGGAAGCATCCAAAATGATGTAAAAGGAACTTTAAACCCTTGTACACCATAACACGACCATGACCTAATAGGAAACCAGGTTACAACATACTGTCAACACCAGTCATTGTTGATCACTCTAAACAAGATCAGGCATCATGTTATACTACCATATGACATAACATAACATAACATAACATGAATGGCGAGAACTGAGCCACCGTTCAGCCCAACAAAACTCACCAGTTTCTTTATATTGTTGAATATATCCTTCAGATATTCTGCCTTAGAAGCTCAATAGTATCTAGCTTTAAGTCAAGCCTGCTCTTGAAACTCCCAAGGTCTCTGCCTCCAACAATATGGTCAGGCAAAGCTATTCACATCGAAATTACTCTTTGGGGTGAAAAATGACTTCCTGTGCCAATTAACTAAATTTACCTTTGATTAACTTCCATTTTGTGACCCAGGTTCTACTAACAACATAGTCCAAGGAATCCTACATACACTACGGCTCAAAAAGTTTGGGATCACTTGCAAATTTCTTTGTTTTCAAAAGAAAAATTTATTTTTCATACATTTCACAAACATTTTTTCATTTTACGACATTTTTATCCATTTCACAAGCGATTAAAATTAATCAGATGATTTTCAAAGAATGATCTGCATTTTTTGCATAGAGGCCTAATATCGCGCTGTCAGTCCTCTGCATCAATCCTGGGATGGCTGCTAATCCAAGTTAAGTATTTTTATATAGGCATGGGCAGCAGCTGCATAAACTCTAATGGAATCGTAACAGCTGAACTGGGGAAGCGATAGAAGCAAGCCTAGAAAACTTATAAAAAATGATGTAAATACCATTTTCATACAAAAAGAACACCATGGTTTGATTAAAAAGCAACCTTTTTCAATAGGATACCCGTGATTTCATACATGAACTCTGCCTATTACGGCCAATAACGCCGATTTGAACAGAGCTATTATTCGCCGTTGGATGAATGGGTGACCTCAATTTGCGCCCGTGTTTACAAACTTTCAAGTGCACGGCGTGGCAAAAAATATCCATTTTGGAGGTAGATTTCAGACAGCCCGCTGACGTGATATCCCAGCTACGGCCCTTATTGCCTTACAGCCATCTAATTTGAGAAATTACGAGTCTGTTCGTCCAGTCTAGACCTCCAGGGATGTGAAATTAGTTCGACAGAAGTTGTTGAAGTTCGCCGAGAGTTCGCCGTGACTTCTTCTCAACAATAGCAAGAAAGGTGAGTGTATTTTTTACTGCAAACATACATAGTTAGTTGACAGAATATCCTGTGACCCTATTTGTGAAGTTTCAGTAAAATATACCAAGGAATAAACCAGCGCCAGGCGTTCAAAACCTACCAGTGTTCTGACGAATTTTTGCTACCTATGCCACCTCGCGAACACCGGTCACAAGATTCATTCACTTATACCCTTCAATTCGAGACTGCGAGGATGGAAATCTGAATAATCAATTAGGGAAAATTCTCGGCTCTCGGTAATTCTGTATATCGTTTAAACATTTTGTTAATCGGATTATGAAAGAAGACTGAAAATAAGCGCCCTTTTTTGTTTGGGTGTAAAAGCGCGTATTTAAAGGAAAATAACATTGCATATTGATTAAGCATTGAACTCTGCATAAGTCGAACTGTTTTAATATTTATTGATGACATTGCTTCGGCTTCCTGGAAGCAAGTACGCACAAATCTGCTGTCCTGTAAGCATTTCAGGTTCGATATACTGAGTAATAACGCCATGAAACCTAAACTGGCCCGTCATTCTGCCGAATAGTCTTACTAAACTAGTTAATCGTCTGATTGCTAATCAAGCAAGGGGAGGTTTCTGCCTCGCCAAACTAACTTCCGACTGCACGTCACTGTGTTTTACTATGAATTATTCACAGTAGCTCATTGAAACTATCATGGGAGGAGGGTATATGGACATAGTAAAAACAGTGCAAAGTTGTTTTTTTTTTTTTTAATCACCACGGGTTATTGAAGGGGGAACGTTTCATAGCAGTGGGAGGGCAAACAACTGCCGGCATCAGCGACTTCACTGCATTTTATACAGTAATGGGCGAGTAGCGTTAATGTTTGCCCTCCCACTGATAATTTTGACATTTTTGCAGGCCATTGATCCAAAAAAACTTCACAGGCAACCCATTCATACCATTTTTTAATATCAATGCAAAATCTAATGTTTGTTGAACATAATTGGGTGAAATTCAATGCATTTTGCATTAAAAAGGGCCTAGGGGGTGCTGCTGTACTTCACAAAAGGGGTTGATGACTTTAGCATCAATTATTTCTGTTAGGGTACCCTAATGGATAATTTGGCCAGGTTTATTTCTGAGTAGACTGCATTTTCGAAAATGCCTTCAGGCTTCACCCCCCAATTTTCACAATAGGTTTTGTTGATAAATGCCGAAATCAGCCATTTTTGGGACCCTGTGGCTCTGAGACCCTTTCCTGTAAAGGCGTTGGACTTGTGGCAAACTCTTCGTCTGTGTCTTCTGTACTTACCTGCAAAAAATCATGAGAAAATAATAATAACTTTTTTCTCAGCAACTCAAGAAATGTTGTCATTTTATTCATTTGTATTGCCCATGCCTATACTAGAACATGATGCTGATTTTAAGAAAAATCGTCCTGTAATAGGTATGTGAGAAAAAAACCAGATCCAGGGGATTGCAGTGCATTTGATACCATTTGAAAGAACTTGAAAAGACCTTCAAAATGGTCTTTGAAGTTTTAACATAGGACAAATATTAAGGGTGCTATGGCATTTAAGTAGGCCAATTCAGGGTAGTTTTCGTCCACTGCTTTAATCTTAATTTAACAGATTAATTACTTGATTACTAATCAATTGGCAATCCAGTCATGTTCAGAAATGTGTACAAAACTGTCTTAATTTTTTGGTGGAATATCCAAGATTTGTTGATGGAACTGCTATTTAGCCACATGGGCACCAGATCCTGCTGGAGCTAGAACTCGGAGGCTGAGCGCAGGATCCTCTTAAAAATCAGCACAAATGTAGAAAAGAACATATCCTAATAGTCTACATGGGTTTGTAAAGAGTCTTTACTTGCCTTTAGCAAATCAAAGGCAGTTTCGACAGGTAACCAACACCAAGAATGTGACTGGAAATTGCGACACTTATGAATCCATTTGATAAAATTCAAAGACAAGGCAAATGCGGGGAATGTGAACTGTTATTATTATAAGTGCACAATTTCAACCGCGAATCCAGGACACCAAAACACTCTAAAAATAGACCACGATTTCCAGCGAGCACTGGCTGCACTGCAATCAACCTGGAATTTTAGGCATCTTCTTCTCTTCTTCTTCTTCTGTGATTTTGATTGGAAGCTTGCAATCTTAGTGCATTACTGCCATCTACTGGACTGAGGTGTGATCACATTGGAAAGTCAGTAAATAACTAAATTAACAAAAAAAAAAAAAAAAAAAGGCTAAAGTCTTCTTGCTAGTTGTGTATCTTTTAGAAAATCTATCACTGCTTTGGCTGTGAACTGTGTTCCAGGTAAACTCAATAGGTTGCTCAATGTAACAGAGTTCTTTGTTACCCTCTTAAGATGTTCTCTCTCTTCAGAGTACTGCCTACATGTCAGAAGTACATGCTTTACGGTTTCTGTTTCTCTGCAGTATGGGCACATTCCCGTCTCATGTTTCCCTATTGTGTGTCGACCGCTGTTCAGTCCTGTGTGTCCTAGTCTTAGCCTGGTGAACCAGGTTTCCTCCGGTCGTGTGAATGAGCTGATCTTTTTAACTGTTACCACTTGTTGGATACCATGTAAATGCCTACCCTTCTCCCCCTTATCCCATTTATCTTGCCAAAGTTTCTGAATACCATCTTTGATTATTGCTTTGAATTCTGATTTGCTAAGTGGAATTTGTACTTCTACTTGCTCTGATTTAAGTGCTTCTTTTGCCAACTTGTCTGCCTTTTCATTGCCCTCAATACCTGTATGTGCTGGAAATTTTAGGTATCTGACGCAAACATAGGCAATACATGCCAACTCTACCGCTTTCGGGGCGTTTCATTCTGAAAAAAACGCCCCAAAAGCGGTAGTCTACCGCCAAAAGCGGTAGAGTTAGCATGTATGCATAGGCTCGTGTTCAGAAACGACATTCACACTAATTGAGCATGAGTGAGTACTAAAACTTAGTTAGTGTCAGGTTATACTAAATGAGTCAGAGCTTGCCTTAACACTCATTTGCTTTCAGAGACCTCACTCACACTGAAATTAGTGTCCCTTTCTGAGTGAAGGTTGAGTGCAGGGAACACCTCCCTTGAGCAGCACTAAGTTAGAATGAGTGTAGCAGACAGGGCTTTTCCGCTGCCTTGTAGGGGTTAGGGATCTATACCGAGCCTGGGGAGCACTGAATGGGACGGAATCCAGGTTCCCCACACCCAGTACTTTTAGCCTAAAAGCTTCGCTGAGTGGCAGGTTGTTCCCTAATTCTGCAGCCTGGGCTAATAAGGGTGAGGTTAGGTGCAACACGGTGGGCTTGGTGTCTCTTGGTTGTCTAAAGCGTGTGTTATGCTTAAGAGATGAACCTTAAAATAATGTAACCCCACCCTACTACCTCAATCCGACAGAACAGGTGAGGCGCCCCTACCCCCAGGTTGGTAGTTAGGTTATTAACGTGTAGCCTCTAGCCTGAAACTCAATTTACCCACAACAGGACACTGATCCCTTCATCTATTTATTCGGGAAACGACCTATAGCTATTCGGTATCAGCTGACTGACAAACCGAAATAAGACCAAAAAAAAGAGAGAAAATTTTATACTGAGGAAAAAGAAACCCTTTTACAATGTAAAACTGGATTGCCACCACTAAGCAAAACAGAAACGTATCCCTTTTTTTGCCAGAAGTAATTTCACAACCTAAATCAATATCACATACACAATGTTATAATGGAAAATCTTTTTTTAAATGATTGCCTTACCCAGCAAAGAGGCAAGTAAAAATAATAATAATAATGCCCTCCCCTCAGATGAGATAAGACAACCCAAACTCAATTTTTTTTCTTAGTTTAGAAGGACATCATTAAACCGATACACATTCTCCATTTAAAACCGCAAGATGGCACTGAACCCAAATACACTCTTCTCTGAGTGCAGAAATCTAAAACAAATTGTCCCAAATACACTTTTCTTCAAGGTCATTAACATAACATTCAACTTAGGTACACCTTTCATTCAGGTTAATAACGTCCACTTCTCCTTTGATTGAGCAAAAAAAAAAAAAAAAAGAAATAAATAAACCAAATCGATGAGCTTTTCCAAAGGCTCCAAAACATTCGGGGCGTGAAAGAAGCACGGCTTCAGCTTAAGGTTAGTTCAGTTCGGTGAATGCCAGTCCGTGCGCGCAATTAAACTTGTGCTTTCATTCAATGTTATCAGCGAAGTAATAGGCCAGAAACGTTACCCAAAAACTGCGTAGATCGCGTCGGGATGTCAGGTGGATGGCAGGGTAATAATTCTCACCAGCAGTCGCAAAGTCAGCGGCGTAGTCACTCGCTCTCTGGTAACTTCATCCAGTAGCAGTAAATCGCAGGCGCAGCTTCCTCTTTGGGGCAGGAGGCTAATGAAAATGTGCTTGTAGCGTGCTATATGGGGTTGGCTCCCACGAGAATAGCCGCCTGTGACGAACCCAGGTAAAACGTTCACATGCTCCTTAACCCAACGATATCAACGTTATCACTGTAAAATACAGGAACATCCCGAAGTAGTATTTAATACCCGACCAGTTTAAGAAGGCGAACCTCTACTCTGAATGCTATAGCTCCCAGTCGGTGTAGCCTTCAAGCTAACATACAGAGCTAACATTACTACTTAGCTAGCTAGGTCTCGCCTCTTTAAGCGAAATACTGGTCAGACTTGCAAGCGAAGATAGGGAACAGTTGCAAATTCCGGACACTTCGCAACCCACAAACCTAACTCACTCGTTGTTCCTGGGCTTTAACTTGCTAAACGTGCAGGTTTTCACTACTTTTTTCCCCGATTTAAAAACACACCACCCCGTCTTCCAATTCGTCGTCTTCTTCTTTCCTTTTCGGCGGTTGCACCAGTTTTTTTACTCCTATTCATGCCAGTCCTCCCCACTTAAAGGAACATGCTATTTTAATTCCCGCTACATTTCCCCCCGCAAAACCCTGCCATACCATCAGACATCCGCAAAGACGTGATCCCTAAAAGACACAAAGAAAGCATGACAACTCAAGGAATGCAAGAAAATGGCAGAAACAAATAAACTGGTACAGAGTAGTCTGGATGTACACAAGGATATACTGTGGCAGACCTCACATAATGTTCCAGAGATAAACATCACTTTAGAACATAATCAGTCCTATACCTACAAGGAAGTGTACCTCTATTCTGTCTTCAAGACCGTCTAGGCTCAGACACACTTTCACTCTCCCTCCCTGCATCTGACCCATCAGTACATCCCAACTCTTCCTCCCCAGATCTAACACCTTCACTGACACCCTCCTCCTGTATCTGATTCTCATTCCCCAACTCACCCCTGACCGCTTCCTCATACCCCATGTTCCTATCACTATTAGGGTGGTTTGTATGAGCAGGGATGTAGAGAATGTCAGGGCAGCTAATGTCAGTATCTATGTGCTCCCTGGGGTGATGCCCAGCCGGCCGATGGCTAGCAGATGGGAAAGTACAATGCCTGAGTTGATCTCTGTGGACCACCTTTGAGGGGCCTCCACTTTCAGGGCCTATAGTGTACACTGGGATATCATTATGATTCTGTCTAAGCACAATGTAAGGGGTGGGCTCCCACTTATCTCCGATCTTGTTTCTGCCCCTGTGAGAGTGATTGCGCAGGAGGACACGGTCCCCAGGTCTTATGATTGCTCCCGCAGATCTGCGGTCATAGACCCTCTTCCTCCGATGTGACATGTCCTGCCCTGTGGCATTAGCTACTTCCACTGCAGTCTTCAACCTCTCATGGTGGTTCTTTACCCAATCGTCCAGGTTATCGACTTCCGCATCCTCCAGATCCCTTCCCCCTAAGATGTCCATAGGTAGTCTCGGGTCTCGTCCGAACATTAGATAGAATGGTGAATAACCCGTGGAGGAATGGACATGACCGTTATGGGCTAAGACCAATTCAGGGAGGTATTCATCCCACCTCTTCTTTTTCTCAGCGGGCAGGGTCCGCAGCATCGCATGCATGGTCCGATTAAACCTTTCACATTAGGCATTGCCTTGCGGGTGGTACGGGCTGGTGCGGCTCTTCCCTATTCAGTAAATCTGACACAACTCTTTGATCACATTGGCTTCAAAACAACGCCCTTAATCAGAGTGCAGTCGTGCTGGGCATCCATAATGGACAAACCAGTTCTTCACAAGATTTTTGGCAGTAGTATAGGCAGTTTGATTCCTAGTCGGCACCGCTACTGTAAACCGGGTAAACACATCGGTCAGGACTAGTACATTCTCATATCCGCTGGTAGACCTTCCTAGCAGGGTATAATCCATAGCCACAACCTGAAGCGGTGCAGTCACGTTCGTGCATGTCATGGGAGCGCGGATTTTTGGAAATACATCTTTTGCCAAGGTGCACCTCTTGCATTCCCCGATCCAGGCCTGCACATCTTTAGTCATCGTTGGCCAGTAATAACTTCATCTCATTAGCTCAAGAGTGCTCTGCTCTGCAAAGTGGCCACCATGACCAAGCTGGCTCTCATACACTTGACGTTGCAGACGGTCTGGAATGACTAGTTGGCGAACCTCCGCCCCATCTCTTGGGTCACTGAAAGACCTAAAGAGCACCCCTCTTTGTAGGCTCAGTCGCTCAAACTGTTTACTAAGCCGTCTCAGCTTTGGGCCCATGCTTCGTAGCTCAGGGGGGCAGGGTCTTTTGCTGTCCCGCACTGCTAAGTAGATGGGCCCAATATTGGGATCATGCCGTTGCTCTTCCCCTATCTCAGCCCAGTTGAAGCCACAAAGATTTCCCCGTACAGCTGCCTGCAAGGCCCTCTGTGCTAAGGGGGTTCTCCCCTTCTCTTCAGGCCCTGGCCAAGGAGATGCACGTACCTCATCCGGTCCGACACGTATGAAGTCCTTCCCTGAGTCCTCCTCATTGGGCTCTGTGTCCAAAGGGATTCTCGACAAAATATCGGCATTAGTGTTTTGTCGCCCTGGCCTATAGCAAACCTCAAAGTTATATTCTGCTAGTTGGGCTACCCAACGTTGTTCGGTAGCCCCCAAGTTTGCAGTCCCCAGGTAGCGTAGTGGATTGTGGTCTGAAATAACGGTGAACTGAGAATACAAGAGATATTCTTTAAATTTTTCAGTTACCGCCCATTTAAGGGCGAGCAACTCAAGTTTGAATGCGCTATAGTTTTTGTCGTTCTTTTCTGCCCCGCGCAGGCCTCGGCTGGCAAAGGCAACTGGGTCCATCCATGCAAATGTGTATTTGATTGCCTTGTGAAACAAGCTCAATTGTGTGCAATAACAGTATGTGATATGTGGAATATTTATATATTGCCAAAAAGTACATCACTAGGGGAGATAACTTTTATAGTTTCAATATGCTCTGTTCCTTAGTATTTTTACAGCACTTGAAAATGTGTGAAAAATTGGTGGATTTTCAAACGCCATTTTGTGACATTTTCTGCTTTGTATTTTTGAAGCTTTCCTGAGAATATTCAAAAGGCTGTAGTATTTGCATGCAGCAACTAATCATATCTTCAGCATCTGATTAACCACTCTCAAACTTGTTTTCAAAAATAAGCTTATTTTTTATATTTAAAAACAAATTTCCCAGTGTCACTTTCATGATGAATTCCGTCAAACAAGTGCCTGAACTCTGACATTTGTTTTTGTGCTCAATGTTTGAATAAACAAACTTAGACCCTGGTTGTGATGTTCAGTTGTCAATGTAATAAATTCTGTTCATCCCCCACTTGTCAATACAACTGGCGATTTAGAGGAGCTCATTATAATTTCAATGCAGAAATTCCGTCAACTGTAACGTAACGTTCATGAACGGCTTTCACCAACCATAATTTCCACATTTCAACATCTACATCAGCGCCGAGGTCGTCAGTTCTTGTTTTCGATGCTACCCAGTCGTTGGATCTGAGGATAAAGCAGGATGCAGCAGGATGGCGTCCCGCCAACTCAGGTAAGTTTTTCCGTCAACTCATCTCCACAAATCACGTTCGTTCTAAGAATTACGTTCGTGCAAACAAGCAGTCTTTTGTGGATTATCATATAGAGGCACGATGTAACCTTCTGACGTAAAATTAGTGGGAATATCAAGCAAACTTTAGCGTGTTACCCTCGTTGTTTTGCATCCTAAAAGTGGATGCACTAGCGTTGTGTATGTTTTGACCGATTTTCAAACATGACGATGGACATCACTTCACGGCTGTCAAGGGTCACGATCGTTCCAAGTATTCTCATTTTCGGTGTTCCTTCGGCCTGTGACAGGTTGATTGCGTGTTCTGTACTTTTTTTGGTGGTTGCATCGCTAACGCTATATCCAGGTTCAGGGTAGTTAGCATATTGCGCGATTCACTCAAATTGTCCACGCAGTGCACAATCGTGATTATGGACTTCTCATAATCAACCATTTTATTGTTGCAGGTATAGAAATAAACACTGATTATTTTGTGTCAACAATCCTTGCATATCCTAACAAGAGGTACATAATGCAATACAAATTAAAGGGTTTAGGAGATTACAACTGTTTAAGGACAGTTCTGATGTATGTAAAGTTCAAATAAAACCAGGAACATATCGTCAAGAGTTACATCACGGAAGTGACATTTATCACGTAAGTGACGTTTTTCCGTCCAACATTTTCATCACGCATGTGACATTCACCTAGTCTATTATTATATAACCAAAGCTGGCTTGTATTTATCATTGAAAATAAATGCTCCTTGCCTCCAATAGCAGAAAAAATACGTATTGGTACAACAATGAGGGTCTGTTTTGTAAAAAAAAGAATCTTAACCGAGTGTGACCCAAGGCCAGCTCAGGGCAGCAAGTGTCAACTATATTTTCTAGACCTTCAAGTTGTATTTTGCAAATGTTTGAACCCTATCCTTTAGAAAAAAAAGCATTTACTTACTGAAAAACAACAGAATCTCTTTCTTTTCATAATTTTGTGGATTTTTGGGAGGACTTACTTGTCAATGTCACGTAAGTGACAATTTTCATAAGGTCATACATCAAGCGAAATAACGACTTTCCAAACAGTAGCATTATCTTGTCTTCTATTTCACTGAATAGTACGTTAATTGAACTACCTGAACCCAAAAAATGGTTATCATGGGGCATGTTCTAAAATACCATGTCTGTGTCACACTTCTGTACCCTATTGCATGGATGGACCCAACTACTCTTTCTACCCCTCCTTGCTTCTGGCTCAAGACTGCTCCTAAGCCCTGCTGGCTCCCATCAGTGGTTAGTATAAAGGGCAGAGTGAAATCGGGGTAGGCAAGGACTGGTGGGTGCATCAGACTATGTTTAAGCTCTTGAAACGCCAGTTGGCACTCCTCGCTCCATTTGAATGCCTTGGGGGGCCCTCCTTTGCTTCCCTTACATACCAGAGCATGAAGTGGCCAGGCTAGATGGTAAACTTTGGGACAAATCTTCGATAGTAGCTCATGAACCCAAGAACTTGTCTTACATCCTTCACAGACTTGGGCGATGGCCAGGTTTCCAGGGCCTGGACTTTCTCCTGATCCACTTGTATGCCTTGTGCACTGATTATGTGGCCTAAAAATTTAACCGTTGACTTAAAGAGAAAGCACTTGCTAGGCTTTAGCTTCAGACCATGCTCTCTAAGTCGGTCGAAAACAAGCTGCAGCCTTTCACAATGAGTGTCAAAATCCTTGGAAAAAACTATAATATCGTCCAAGTAAATGAGCAAAACCTCAAAACTCAGATCTCCTAGCACCACTCCCATTAATCGTTGAAAGGTGGCCGGGGCGTTGCATAGCCCAAATGGCATCCTAATCCACTCAAATAATCCGAATGGGGTGGTGACTGCTGTCTTGGCTCGGTCCGCTTCACTCACGGCCACCTGAAAGTAACCTGAGGTCAGGTCAAGGGTTGAGAAGAGCTTTGCCTTCCCCCATTCATCTAGCGATTCGTCCACTCTTGGGAGCGGGTAGGCATCTTTACAGGTCACTTGGTTTAACCTTCGATAATCACAGCAGAATCTTCATCTTCACCTCCATCATCAAACAGTCTCCAAAAGCGCCTTCACTCTTGGCTCTGGTGACATGATCATTTGGTTGTTGTTCAAAATGACTCCTTACTACTGAGGGGCCTGGATTTGGCTGCCCGGCCCTCGCAGAGCTGCTTTCCATCGCACCTGATCGCTCCTCAGTCGGCATCAAGGGACGTGACAGGCTCAAGGCGACTCGGGACTGTGGACAGCGCCTACTAGTGTGCCCTGGTTCACCACAAGTATAGCAAATCAATCTACCCTCTTCATCTCGGAGGGGTGGGTTCTTTTCTTTTGCATCACTCCTCCAGGGCACATCCCGATTTCGAGAAGTCATCATCTGGTACAATTCGTCTCGTCGCAATGCTATCTTTTGGATAGCTTCATGCAGCTTCTCCATCGTCAACTGCGGTAAAGACTCCTCGGTTGCCGCTGCAGCATTGATGCCCCCCTTGGAGCGGTAACCGCCTGTCATGGTGTTTAAAGCTTGCACTTCCTCCTCTTCGGACCAGGAAATGGCACTCTGCATTAGCTCTGCGAAGGTCAGCTTTTCGTCTTCCCTTAACTTCCTCTTCATTTCCCTCCTCAAAATATCATCCCTGAGGCCCAGTACGAGCTGTTCTTTGAGCATCCCGTCTAGCTCAGGTACTGTTTGGTTCTCTTGCCTTAACCCTCATCAGCTTCTTTTGGAGGTCATAGGCATATGAGCGGATGGTCTCCCCCTTTGCTTACGGTCATAAAATTCTTTGAGTCTAGTGCCTAAAGAAACTTTGTCACCATACGTCTCACGAAGAGCATTAAATATGCTTTTCACACCCTGATTTGAGTCTTTGACCATATACTTAACTGTAAGCTTAGCCTCGTCCTTTAAATGCTGCTTTACAAACTCTATGTGATCTTCAACGGGGACCTTCATGACTTGAAGGGCAGACTCCATTGACGAAATCCACTCCTCAACGCATAATTCACCCAATTTTGATGGGTTACTACTGAAGTCTGAAAATTTGCGGTCCCTGGGAATGTAGACAGTAGCTGTGGGGGCCTCTTGTGCCAGTATCTGCTGGTCTATGACCGTTTTAGCTAGCGCGAGCGCCTCTCTTTGTTCATGTCTAGCTTGAGCCAATGCTACTGCTTGGTCATTGAACCTCTCCATCATCTCTGCAAACTGTTTCCTAAGCTCCTCTAACTCCGCCATGATTCAAACTTCAAAAGAGGGCGTATAAAACTGAAATCAGACTATTCTATCCTGTTCGTGACGCCAGTTGTAGCAGACGGGGCTGTTCCGCTGCCTTGTAGGGGTTAGGGATCTATACCAAGCCTGGGGAGCACTGAATGGGACGGAATCCAGGTTCCCCACACCCAGTACTTTTAGCCTAAAAGCTTCGCTGAGTGGCAGGTTGTTCCCTAGTTCTGCAGCCTGGGCTAATAAGGGTGAGGTTAGGTGCAACACGGTGGGCTTGGTGTCTCTTGGTTGTCTAAAGCGTGCGTTATGCTTAAGAGATGAACCTTAAAATAATGTAACCCCACCCTACTACCTCAATCCGACAGAACAGGTGGGGCGCCCCTACCCCCCAGGTTGGTAGTTAGGTTATTAACGTGTAGCCTCTAGCCTGAAACTCAATTTACCCACAACAGGACACTGATCCCTTCATCTATTTATTCGGGAAACGACCTATAGCTATTCGGTATCAGCTGACTGACAAACCGAAATAAGACCAAAAAAAAAGAAGAAAATTTTATACTGAGGAAAAAGAAACCCTTTTACAATGTAAAACTGGATTGCCACAACTAAGCAAAACAAAAACGTATCCCTTTTTTTTGCCAGAAGTAATTTCACAACCTAAATCAATATCACATACACAATGTTATAATGGAAAATCTTTTTTTAAATCATTGCCTTACCCAGCAAAGAGGCAAATAATAATAATAATAATGCCCTCCCCACAGATGAGATAAGACAACCCAAACTCAATTTTTTTCTTAGTTTAGAAGGACATCATTAAACCGATACACATTCTCCATTTAAAACCGCAAGATGGCATTGAACCCAAATACACTCTTCTCTGAGTGCAGAAATCTAAAACAAATTGTCCCAAATACACTTTTCTTCAAGGTCATTAACATAACATTCAACTTAGGTACACCTTTCATTCAGGTTAATAACGTCCACTTCTCCTTTGATTGAGCAAAAAAAAATAAAAAGAAATAAATAAACCAAATCGATGAGCTTTTCCAAAGGCTCCAAAACATTCGGGGCGTGAAAGAAGCACGGCTTCAGCTTAAGGTTAGTTCAGTTCGGTGAATGCCAGTCCGTGCGCGCAATTAAACTTGTGCTTTCATTCAATGTTATCAGCGAAGTAATAGGCTAGAAACGTTACCCAAAAACTGCGTAGATCGCGTCGGGATGTCAGGTGGATGGCAGGGTAATAATTCTCACCAGCAGTCGCAAAGTCAGCGGCGTAGTCACTCGCTCTCTGGTAACTTCATCCAGTAGCAGTAAATCGCAGGCGCAGCTTCCTCTTTGGGGCAGGAGGCGAATGAAAATGTGCTTGTAGCGTGCTATATGGGGTTGGCTCCCACGAGAATAGCCGCCTGTGACGAACCCAGGTAAAACGTTCACATGCTCCTTAACCCAACGATATCAACGTTATCACTGTAAAATACAGGAACATCCCGAAGTAGAATTTAATACCCGACCAGTTTAAGAAGGCGAACCTCTACTCTGAATGCTATAGCTCCCAGTCGGTGTAGCCTTCAAGCTAACATACAGAGCTAACATTACTACTTAGCTAGCTAGGTCTCACCTCTTTAAGCGAAATACTGGTCGGACTTGCAAGCGAAGATAGGGAACAGTTGCAAATTCCGGACACTTCGCAACCCACAAACCTAACTCACTCCTTCTTCTTCTTCTTCTTCTTCTGAGGTTCCGGCAGGCTGTACACCGTACGGTGTAATGCTGCCCTCCACAGGACATAACAAAATACTATTCAAATCTTTTCATATAAACCAGAAGAATGGAAGAACCTTAGCACAGCCCTCCCAAAAGAATCCGAATTTTCCCCTAGTTCTAAACTAGTTTTCAAAGAGAAAACAGCCAGGCCCAAATCAGACAGATCCATAAACAACTTCTGCCTCTGACAAGAGTACACCTTACAAGAAAGTAACACATGGGCCACAGTCTCAGATTCCCCACACTCACACAATCCATTCACATGCTTACCAATCACTTTTAAACTACTTGCCAGACAGCAATGCCCCAGTCTCAACCTTGTTAAAACAACCTCGTCTTTCCGCCCCAGCGTACACCTCCACTTTTTACGCTTCACTGAAGGTTGCACAGAATAATAATGCCGACCTTTCTGCTCCTGATCCCACTCATGTTGCCACAGAGTCTCTAGCTTTTCATTACAGATGCTAATACATTCTCCTTTACCCATTAGTACATTTACATCTATATTTTCTTTAATCAAGGACTCTTTAGCCAACTTGTCAGCGATTTCATTACCCTCTATTCCCAAGTGGCCTGGCACCCACATAAAACACACATGGCACCCTAAAATCTCAATTCTTGAAAGGCAACACAAGATCTCCATTATCAAATCAGCGCGGGCACTAGACGTACCCTCTTCCAGAGCCATCAAAGCAGCAGCAGAATCCGAGCATATGACACTGTTCTTAGGCTTATTGTGCTCTATCCATTCCATAGCCCTTTGAATTGCTAAAAGTTCAGCTGAGAAAATGGACACATTGTCTGATAACCGGATACTGAATAGCAGTTTCTTATCTGCAACAAAAACCCCAATCCCAGTTTTCCCAGAAACAGGATCCCTTGAACCATCAGTAAATATTTTCATGAACCCATTAAACTGATTCTGGAACATGATCCTCACATCTTTACAAAGGCTACTTCTCCCTTCTTCAAGGAGAGACAACAGAACCTCAGGTTCAGGAAGAATCCAAGGTGGAACAGGGGACCAATCAGACACAGCCACCCTTTCACACTCCAACCCAAAATCCCCTGCCAACTGCTTTATGTGATGTAAAAAATTGGACTTCTTTCCATTATCTGAAAACTCCCAGGAACTTTCTAAAAGGCACTTCGAGGCAGACCCAGCTCTTGTACCACATAGCTTGGCCCAGAAATTAAGCCCTAATTTATTCCTCCTAAGTTCCAATGGCATTTCCCTCATTTCAATAAGTAAAGCAGGGATGGGAGTCGTTTTGAAGGAACCACTACAGATTCTCAAGGCCTTAGCCTGAACTCGGTCCAACTTACAGAGAACAAATTTGGCCGCTGAACCAAAGACCACACAACCATAATCTAAGATAGACCTTATCATAGCACAATAGATCATAGCCAGGGTGTCTCTTTCAGCACCCCAATCACTTCCAGCCAGACTACGGAGGATTTTAATCACTTTTTCACACTTACAAACTACTTTTTCTATATGAGCTTTCCATGTAAGTCTTTCATCCATCCATAGGCCAAGAAACTTAAATACTTTGACTCTTTCTACTGGGCAATCATACAACAAAATATTTAATGCAGGAATCTTCCTCTTATGCCCGAAGATCATGAATTTACTTTTGGAAGAGGAAATTCTAAATCCCCAGTCATTTGCCCACTGCACAACCTGATCCAGAGCCTTTTGCATCTGACAAAAAAGAACATGCATATTTCTCCCCCGCTTCCAGATAGCTCCATCATCCGCAAACAGAGACTTCCCGAAGTGATTAGGTACTTTCAAAAATATATCATTGATCATAAAATTAAAGAGGACAGGGCTAATCACTGCCCCTTGAGGAGTTCCATTAATGATATCTGCAGTTTCAGAGAAATCACCCCCAATTTTAACTTGAATGGATCTGTTACTAAGAAAATCCTTAATCCAATAGAACATCCTACCCTTAATACCTGCATCATGGAGTTTAATTAGTAATCCCTCCTTCCACATTGAATCGTATGCCTTTTCAATATCCAGAAACACAGCAATCACACCTTTTTTATTAATAATAGCTTTTTTGACATCTTCATCTAACACTGCAATGGAGTCCATCGTACTCCTACTAAATCTAAACCCATTTTGATAACTTGCAAAAAAAGCCTGTAGTTTCAAGGAAATAAACTAACCTATTAGTTACCATTCTCTCCATTACTTTGCATAAGACAGCTGTTAAAGCTATAGGCCGATAAGATGACGGGCAAGAGGGATCTTTTCCTGGTTTCAGGATAGGAACCACAACAGCATGTTTCCACACCTTAGGTAATGACCCTGCCTCCCAAACATAATTAAACAAAGCCAGAACTTCTTCCAAAGCTACATCATCTAGATGTTTAAGCAATTCATAACTAATTCTGTCTTGGCCAGGAGTAGAGTTTGCTCCGGCTTGAACTGCCCGCTTGAGCTCCTTCAAAGAGAAGAATACATTATAAAAAACAGTTTCTGGAGATACAACATTTAACTTCCATCCTTCAGCCTTCAAGATCTCTTCCCTCCTCATAAGACAATAATCCCCAAGAGACTTAGAGTTGTGCACCTCTTGAAAGACTTTGACACACATATTTGCTTTTTCTACGTTATTAACTGCTTCACTACCGCCATCAGACAGCGCTGGCATTAGAGACCTCACCATTTTCCCAGACATTTTATGTATTCTGGACCAGACCAACTCACTCGTTGTTCCTGGGCTTTAACTTGCTAAACGTACAGGTTTTCACTACTTTTTTCCCCGATTTAAAAACACACCACCCCGTCTTCCAATTCATCGTCTTCTTTTTTCCTTTTCGGAACTTGAACCAGTTTTTTTTTTACTCCTATTCATGCCAGTCCTCCCCACTTAAAGGAACATGCTATTTTTCTTCCCGCTACATGAGCACTAATAATTCTTGCTCTGTTTTCAATTAGTCATTTAAATTACAATTGCAGAAACTCCAAAAACTCTCAACATTATCAGGTGTGGCCAGTTTTCATAATGACGCATACCTGTCAACTCTCACGCATTTGGATTTCTTGCGCTTTTCTTTACTCATGGGCTGGAAAATTCTGCGCTCAGCTGGCTCGTGGGGCGCCGTGTGGATTGGTCTGCGAGGCTCATTTAGCCCTAACTCACGAGAATCCATTCTTTTCTACATTCTTAATTGCTGAATGTAGAAGGCAATGTTTGGCACGTTTCACAGCTTGTTGCTAAGTGAGCCTTGCGGGCTGTTTTGCGCCGTTCGCGAGCCACTCGACCACAGAATTTATGAAGACATAGCCTACTGCTATTTTTCACGTCGTCATTTATTTATGTGCGAAAGAAACGCCTGATAATTTTGTGAAGCAATGCATAACAACGCTATCAAAAATTAATTTGATTGTCGTTCTACAAATTAGTCTCAGAAACTTTCTAATCAAGAAGAGTACACTGCGACAGGTTTAATTGATTCAGCACTGAAGGGTGATGATTGAGCGTTCCTTCAGAGCAACCGACGCACCGCCTACAGTATAGACGTTCAACTTCAGACTTCTTCTTCCTCTTCTTCACGTCCTTTTCCGCAGACTCACTTCGCGAGATCTCCTTGCGAGTGAACATCTCGAGAGTAAAGGGACAGTCGGGCGGCGCGGACTAGTGCACAGTGGGCAATGTAGTAAAGCCATCGGATCATGAATCGCTAAGAGAGAAATAGAACAGGACAGGGTACTACGAGCTTGTGAGAAGTCCCGGTACGCCGTAAAAAGTTCAAGAACACCAGCTAAAATCTAGAAGTGCCGGAACTCCGTACCGCTGCGTACCGGCCCACTTAAGGCACTGGTGTGACATGACAGAGGCAGTTCATATATGAAAGGTAGCATCCTTTATATCAAAAACTGAATATGAGCACAAGCATGTCGTCAGTTCTTGAAATTACCTGTCCAATGAAGGCTTGCAATTGGCTGATTTAATTCATGAAGGAGGCCTGTGAGAGTGACATCATCACTGTTCCGCTTTAAGGCATCTCACGGTTGCTGAGATATGAACTAGGATCAGCTCTGAGAATGGCATGTACTCTTTTCTTATTCTTTTGAGTACAGATAGCAGTACATTAGTGTGTAATATATAATGCTAAAATAATTGTAAAATATTAATGTAAAGATAATTGTGCTCCATGAAAACAGGAAAAGCTAAATCAAAATAAGCAAAAAAATTCTAAACTTACCTTTCTTGGGAAATATAATGTCTCTGAACTCTTGTTTAAAGAGCAAGATGACAATGTCTGCTGGACCCTGTAAAAAAAAAAAAAAAGAAGTTTCATGAAGTTTTCATGAAGTTTTTCATGAAACATCCAAGAACCGTCACTCAAACTCACAGCACATGGAGACAGTGCATCCAGTTAAACTCATCCTCTGACTGCAGCTCTAAATCACAGCACATGGAAACAGAACTTCCAGTTAAACTCATCCTCTTACTGCAGCTGTAACTCACAGCACATGGAGACAGAGCTTCCAGTTAAACTCATCCTCTTACTGCAGCTCTAACTCACAGCACATGGAGACAGAGATTCCAGTTAAACTCATCATCTTACTGCAGCTCTAACTCACAGCACATGGAGACAAAGCTTCCAGTTAAACTCATCGTCTTACTGCAGCTCAAACAGCACATGGAGGAAGAAATTCCAGTAAAACTCATCCTCCTACTGCAGCTCTAACTCACAGCATATGAAAACAGAGCTTAGATTTAAACTCATCCTCTTACTGCAGCTCAAACTCACAGCACATGGAGACAGAGCATCCAGATAAACTCATCCTCTTACTGCAGCTCTAACTCACAGCACATGGAGCTGCAGCTTCCAGTTAAACTCATCCTCTGACTGCAGCTCCAAACTCACAGCACATGGAGACAGAGTTACCAGTTAAACTCATCTTCTGACTGCAGCTCTAACTCACAGCACATAGAGACAGAGCTTCCCGATAAACTCATCCTCTTACTGCAGATCTAACTCACAGCACACGAAGACAGAGCTTCCAGTTAAACTCATCCTCTAAATGCAGCTCTAAATCACAGCACATAGAGACAGAGCATCCAGTTAAACTCATCCTCATACTGCAGCTCTAACTCACAGCACATGGAGACAGAGCTTCCGGTTAAACTCATCCTCTTACTGCAGCTCTAAATCACAGCACATGGAGACAGAGCTTCCAGTTAAATTCATTGTTTTACTGCAGCTCGAACTCACAGCACATGAAGACAGAGCTTCAAGCTAAACTAATCCTTTTACTGCAGCTCAAAATCACACCACATAGAGCCAGAGCATCCAGTTAAACTCATCCTCTTACTGCAGCTCTAACTCACAGCACATGGAGACAGAGCTTCCAGGTAAACTCATCCTCTTACTGCAGCTCTAACTCACAGCACATGGAGACAGAGCTTCCAGTTATACTCATCCTCTTACTGCAGCACTAACTCACAGCACATGGAGACAGAGCTTCCAGTAAAACTCACCCTCTTACTGCAGATGGAACCCACAGCATATGGAGACAGAGCTTCCAGTTAAACTCATCCTTTTACAGCAGCTTTAACTCACAGCAGATGAAGACAGAACATCCAGTTAAACTCATCATCTTACTGCAGCTAGAACTCAAGGCACATGGAGACAGAGCTTCCAGATAAACTCATCCTTTTCCTGCAGCTCTAACTCACAGCAAATGGAGACAGAGCTTCCAGGTAAACTCATCCTCTTACTGCAGCTCTAACTGACAGCACATGAAGACAGAGCATCCAGTTAAACTCATCCTCTTACTGCAGCTAGAACTCAAGGCACATGGAGACAGAGCTTCCAGATAAATTCATCCTTTTCCTGCAGCTCTAACTCACAGCACATGAAGACAGAACATCCAGTTAAACTCATCATCTTACTGCAGCGCTAACTCACAGGACATGGAGAAAGAGCATCCAGTCAAACTCATCCTCTTACTGCAGCTCTAACTTACAGCACATGGAGACAGAGCTTCCGGTTAAACTCATCCTCTTACTGCAGCTCTAACTCACAGCACATGAAGACAGAACATCCAATTAAACTCATCATCTTACTGCAGCTGGAACTCACAGCATATGGAGACAGAGCTTCCAGTTAAACTCATCCTCTAACTGCAGCTCTAACTCACAGCACATGAAGACAGAGCTTCCAGTTAAACTCATCCTTTTACTGCAGCTCTAACTCACAGCACATGAAGACAGAGCTTCCAGTTAAACTCATGCTCTTACTGCAGCTCAAACTCACAGCACATGAAGACAGAGCTTCCAGTTAAACTCATCCTCTTACTGCAGCTCTAACTCACAGCACATGGAGACAGAGCATCCAGTTAAACTCATCCTCATACTGCAGCTCGAACTCACAGCACATGGAGACAGAGCTTCCGGTTAAACTCATCCTCTTACTGCAGCTCTAAATCACAGCACATGGAGACAGAGCTTCCAGTTAAATTCATTGTTTTACTGCAGCTCGAACTCACAGCACATGAAGACAGAGCTTCAAGCTAAACTAATCCTTTTACTGCAGCTCAAAATCACACCACATAGAGCCAGAGCATCCAGTTAAACTCATCCTCTTACTGCAGCTCTAACTCACAGCACATGGAGACAGAGCTTCCAGGTAAACTCATCCTCTTACTGCAGCTCTAACTCACAGCACATGGAGACAGAGCTTCCAGTTATACTCATCCTCTTACTGCAGCTCTAACTCACAGCACATGGAGACAGAGCTTCCAGTAAAACTCACCCTCTTACTGCAGATGGAACCCACAGCATATGGAGACAGAGCTTCCAGTTAAACTCATCCTTTTACAGCAGCTTTAACTCACAGCAGATGAAGACAGAACATCCAGTTAAACTCATCATCTTACTGCAGCTAGAACTCAAGGCACATGGAGACAGAGCTTCCAGATAAACTCATCCTTTTCCTGCAGCTCTAACTCACAGCAAATGGAGACAGAGCTTCCAGGTAAACTCATCCTCTTACTGCAGCTCTAACTGACAGCACATGAAGACAGACATCCAGTTAAACTCATCCTCTTACTGCAGCTAGAACTCAAGGCACATGGAGACAGAGCTTCCAGATAAATTCATCCTTTTCCTGCAGCTCTAACTCACAGCACATGAAGACAGAACATCCAGTTAAACTCATCATCTTACTGCAGCGCTAACTCACAGGACATGGAGAAAAGAGCATCCAGTCAAACTCATCCTCTTACTGCAGCTCTAACACAGCACATGGAGACAGAGCTTCGGTTAAACTCATCCTCTTACTGCAGCTCTAACTCACAGCACATGAAGACAGAACATCCAATTAAACTCATCATCTTACTGCAGCTGGATCTCACAGCATATGGAGACAGAGCTTCCAGTTAAACTCATCCTCTTACTGCAGCTCTAACTCACAGCACATGAAGACAGAGCTTCCAGTTAAACTCATCCTTTTACTGCAGCTCTAACTCACAGCACATGAGCTTCCAGTTAAACTCATGACTGCAGCTCAAACTCACAGTTAGAGCTTCCAGTTAAACTCATCCTCTTACTGCAGCTCTAACTCACAGCACATGGAGACAGAGCTTCCAGTTAAACTCATCCTCATACTGCAGCTCTAACTCACAGCACATGGAGACAGAGCTTCCGGTTAAACTCATCCTCTTACTGCAGCTCTAAATCACAGCACATGGAGACAGAGCTTCCAGTTAAATTCATTGTTTTACTGCAGCTCTCAAGCACATGAAGACAGAGCTTCAAGCAAACTAATCCTTTTACTGCAGCTCAAAATCACACCACATAGAGCCAGAGCATCCAGTTAAACTCATCCTCTTACTGCAGCTCTAACTCACAGCACATGGAGACAGAGCTTCCAGGTAAACTCATCCTCTTACTGCAGCTCTAACTCACAGCACATGGAGACAGAGCTTCCAGTTATACTCATCCTCTTACTGCAGCACTAACTCACAGCACATGGAGACAGAGCTTCACACTCACCCTCTTACTGCAGATGGAACCCACAGCATATGGAGACAGAGCTTCCAGTTAAACTCATCCTTTTACAGCAGCTTTAACTCAGCAGATGAAGACAGAACATCCAGTTAAACTCATCATCTTACTGCAGCTAGAACTCAAGGCACATGGAACAGAGCTTCCAGATAAACTCATCCTTTTTCTGCAGCTCTAACTCACAGCAAATGGAGACAGAGCTTCCAGTTAAACTCATCCTTTTACTGCAGCTCTAACTGACAGCACATGAAGACAGAGCATCCAGTTAAACTCATCCTCTTACTGCAGCTAGAACTCAAGGCACATGGAGACAGAGCTTCCAGATAAATTCATCCTTTTCCTGCAGCTCTAACTCACAGCACATGAAGACAGAACATCCAGTTAAACTCACATCTTACTGCAGCGCTTCTCACAGGACATGGAGAAAGAGCATCCAGTCAAACTCATCCTCTTACTGCAGCTCTAACTTACAGCACATGGAGACAGAGCTTCTTAAACTCATCCTCTTAGCAGCTCTATGAAGACAGAATTAAACTCATCATCTTACTGCAGCATATGGAACAGAGCTTCAGTTAAACTCATCCTCTAACTGCAGCTCTAACTCACAGCACATGAAGACAGAGCTTCCAAAACTCATCCTTTTACAGCTCTAACTCACAGCACATGAAGACAGAGCTTCCAGTTAAACTCATGCTCTTACTGCAGCTCAAACTCACAGCACATGACAGAGCTTCCAGTTAAACTCATCCTCTTACTGCAGCTCTAACTCACAGCACATGGAGACAGAGCTTCCAGTTGAACTCATCCTTTTACTGCAGCTCTAACTCACAGTACATGGAGACAGAGCATCCAGTCAAACTCATCCTTTTACTGCAGCTCTAAATCACAGCACATGGAGACAGAGCTTCCGGTTAAACTCATCCTCTTATTGCAGCTCTAAATCACAGCACATGGAGATGGAGCATTCAGTTAAATTCATCCTCTTACTGCAGCTCTAACTCATAGCAAATGGAGACAGAACATCCAGTTAAACTCATCCTTTTACAGCAGCTCTAACTCACAGCACATGAAGACAGAGCATGCAGTTAAACTCATCCTCTTACTGCAGCTGGAACTCACAGCACTAGAGACAGAGCTTCCAGTTAAACTCATCCTTTTACTGCAGCTCTAACTCACAGCACATGAAGACAGAGCTTCCAGTTAAACTTATCCTTTTAATGCAGCTCTAACTCACAGCCCATGGAGACAGAGCTTCGGTTAAACTCATCCTCTTACAGCAGCTCTAACTCACAGCAGATGAAGACAGAGCTTCCAGTTAAACTCATCCTTTTACTGCAGCTCTAACTCACAACACATGAAGACAGAGCTTCCAATTAAACTCATCCTTTTACTGCAGCTTAACTAACAGCACATGAAGACAAAGCTTCCAGTTAAACTCATCCACTTACTACAGCTCTAACTCACAGCACATGAAGACAGAGCTTCCAGTTAAACTCATCCTTTTACTGCAGCTCTAACTCACAGCACATGGAGACAGAGCTTCCAGTTGAACTCATCCCCTTACTGCAGCTCTAACTCACAGTACATGGAGACAGAGCATCCAGTCAAACTCATCCTTTTACTGCAGCTCTAAATCACAGCACATGGAGACAGAGCTTCCGGTTAAACTCATCCTCTTATTGCAGCTCTAAATCACAGCACATGGAGATGGAGCATTCAGTTAAATTCATCCTCTTACTGCAGCTCTAACTCATAGCAAATGGAGACAGAACATCCAGTTAAACTCATCCTTTTACAGCAGCTCTAACTCACAGCACATGAAGACAGAGCATGCAGTTAAACTCATCCTCTTACTGCAGCTGGAACTCACAGCACTAGAGACAGAGCTTCCAGTTAAACTCATCCTTTTACTGCAGCTCTAACTCACAGCACATGAAGACAGAGCTTCCAGTTAAACTTATCCTTTTACTGCAGCTCTAACTCACAGCCCATGGAGACAGAGCTTCCGGTTAAACTCATCCTCTTACTGCAGCTCTAACTCACAACACATGAAGACAGAGCTTCCAATTAAACTCATCCTTTTACTGCAGCTTAACTCACAGCACATGAAGACAGAGCTTCCAGTTAAACTCATCCACCTACTACAGCTCTAACTCACAGCACATGAAGACAGAGCTTCCACTTAAACTCATCCTCTAACTGCAGCTCAAACTCACAGCACGTGAAGACAGAGCTTCCAGATAAACTCATCCTATTACTGCAGCTCTAACTCACAGCACATGGAGACAGAGCTTGGAGTTAAACTCAACCTCTTACTGCAGCTCTAACTCACAGCACATGGAGACAGAGCTTCCAGTTAAACTCATCCTTTTACTGCAGCTCAAACTCACAGCACAAGAAGACAGAGCATCCAGTTAAACTCATCCTCTTACTACAGTTCTGACTCACAGCACATGGAGACAGAGCTTTGGGTTAAACTCATCCTCTAACTGCAGCTCTAAATCACAGCACATGGAGACAGAGCATCCGGTTAAACTCATCCTCTTACTGCAGCTGGAACTCACAGCACTGGAGACAGAGCTTCCAGTTAAAATCATCCTTTTACTGCAGCTCTAACTCATAGCACATGAAGACAGAGCATCCAGTTAAACTCATCCTTTTACTGCAGCTCTAACTCACAGCCCATGGAGACAGAGCATCCGGTTAAACTCATCCTCTTACTGCAGCGCTAACTCACAGGACATGGAGACAGAGCATCCAGTCAAACTCATCCTCTTACTGCAGCTCTAACTTACAGCACATGGAGACAGAGCTTCCAGGTTAAACTCATCCTCTTACTGCAGCTCTAACTCACGGCACATGAAGACAGAACATCCAGTTAAACTCATCATCTTACTGCAGCTGGAACTTAAGGCACATGGAGACAGAGCTTCCAGATAAACTCATCCTTTTACTGCAGCTCTAACTCACAGCACATGAAGACAGAACATCCAGTTAAACTCATCATCTTACTGCAGCGCTAACTCACAGGACATGGAGACAGAGCATCCAGTCAAACTCATCCTCTTACTGCAGCTCTAACTCACAGGACATGGAGACAGAGCATCCAGTCAAACTCATCATCTGACTGCAGCTCAAACTCACGGCACATGAAGACAGAACATCCAGTTAAACTCATCATCTTACTGCAGCTGGAACTCACAGCACATGGAGACAGAGCTTCCAGTTAAACTCATCCGCTAACTGCAGCTCTAACTCACAGCACATGGAGAAAGAGCTTCCGGTTAAACTCATCCTCTTACTGCAGCTGGAATTCACAGCACTTCGAGACAGAGCTTCCAGTTAAACTCATCCTGTTACTAGAGCTCGAACTCACAGTACATGAAGACAGAGCTTCCAGTTAAACTCATGCACTTACTGCAGCTCAAACTCACAGCACATGAAGACAGAGCTCCAGTTAAACTCATCCTCTTACTGCAGCTCTAACTCACAGCACATGGAGCCAGAGCTTCCAGTTGAACTCATCCCCTTACTGCAGCTCTAATTCACAGTACATGGAGACAGAGCATCCAGTCAAACTCATCCTCTTACTGCAGCTCTAACCCACAGCACATGGAGACAGAGCATCCGGTTAAACTCATCCTCTTATGGCAGCTCGAAATCACAGCACATGGAGATGGAGCATTCAGTTAAATTCAACCTCATACTGCAGCTCTAACTCACAGCAAATGGAGACAGAACATCCAGTTAAACTCATCCTTTAACTGCAGCTCTAACTCACAGCACATGAAGACAGAGCATGCAGTTAAACTCATCCTCTTACTGCAGCTGGAACTCACAGCAATGGAGACAGAGCTTCCAGTTAAACTCATCCTTTGACTGCAGCTCTAACTCACAGCACATGAAGACAGAGCTTCCAGTTAAACTCATCCTCTTACTGCAGCGAGAACTCAAGGCACATGGAGACAGAGCTTACAGATAAATTCATCCTTTTCCTGCAGCTCTAACTCACAGCAAATGGAGACAGAGCTTCCAGGTAAACTCATCCTCTTACTGCAGCTCTAACTGACAGCACATGAAGACAGAGCATCCAGTTAAACTCATCCTCTTACTGCAGCTAGAACTCAAGGCACATGGAGACAGAGCTTACAGATAAATTCATCCTTTTCCTGCAGCTCTAACTCACAGCACATGAAGACAGAACATCCAGTGAAACTCATCATCTTACTGCAGCTCTAACTCACAGCACATGGAGACAGAGCTTCCAGTTAAACTCATCCTCTTACTGCAGCTCTAACTGACAGCACATGAAGACAGAGCATCCAGTTAAACTCATCCTCTTACTGCAGCGAGAACTCAAGGCACATGGAGACAGAGCTTACAGATAAATTCATCCTTTTCCTGCAGCTCTAACTCACAGCACATGGAGACAGAGCTTCCGGTTAAACTCATCCTCTTACTGCAGCTCTAAATCACAGCACATGGAGACAGAGCTTCCAGTTAAATTCATTGTTTTACTGCAGCTCGAACTCACAGCACATGAAGACAGAGCTTCAAGCTAAACTAATCCTTTTACTGCAGCTCAAAATCACACCACATAGAGCCAGAGCATCCAGTTAAACTCATCCTCTTACTGCAGCTCTAACTCACAGCACATGGAGACAGAGCTTCCAGGTAAACTCATCCTCTTACTGCAGCTCTAACTCACAGCACATGGAGACAGAGCTTCCAGTTATACTCATCCTCTTACTGCAGCACTAACTCACAGCACATGGAGACAGAGCTTCCAGTAAAACTCACCCTCTTACTGCAGATGGAACCCACAGCATATGGAGACAGAGCTTCCAGTTAAACTCATCCTTTTACAGCAGCTTTAACTCACAGCAGATGAAGACAGAACATCCAGTTAAACTCATCATCTTACTGCAGCTAGAACTCAAGGCACATGGAGACAGAGCTTCCAGATAAACTCATCCTTTTCCTGCAGCTCAAACTCACAGCAAATGGAGACAGAGCTTCCAGGTAAACTCATCCTCTTACTGCAGCTCTAACTGACAGCACATGAAGACAGAGCATCCAGTTAAACTCATCCTCTTACTGCAGCTAGAACTCAAGGCACATGGAGACAGAGCTTCCAGATAAATTCATCCTTTTCCTGCAGCTCTAACTCACAGCACATGAAGACAGAACATCCAGTTAAACTCATCATCTTACTGCAGCGCTAACTCACAGGACATGGAGAAAGAGCATCCAGTCAAACTCATCCTCTTACTGCAGCTCTAACTTACAGCACATGGAGACAGAGCTTCCGGTTAAACTCATCCTCTTACTGCAGCTCTAACTCACAGCACATGAAGACAGAACATCCAATTAAACTCATCATCTTACTGCAGCTGGAACTCACAGCATATGGAGACAGAGCTTCCAGTTAAACTCATCCTCTAACTGCAGCTCTAACTCACAGCACATGAAGACAGAGCTTCCAGTTAAACTCATCCTTTTACTGCAGCTCTAACTCACAGCACATGAAGACAGAGCTTCCAGTTAAACTCATGCTCTTACTGCAGCTCAAACTCACAGCACATGAAGACAGAGCTTCCAGTTAAACTCATCCTCTTACTGCAGCTCTAACTCACAGCACATGGAGACAGAGCTTCCAGTTGAACTCATCCCCTTACTGCAGCTCTAACTCACAGTACATGGAGACAGAGCATCCAGTCAAACTCATCCTTTTACTGCAGCTCTAAATCACAGCACATGGAGACAGAGCTTCCGGTTAAACTCATCCTCTTATTGCAGCTCTAAATCACAGCACATGGAGATGGAGCATTCAGTTAAATTCATCCTCTTACTGCAGCTCTAACTCATAGCAAATGGAGACAGAACATCCAGTTAAACTCATCCTTTTACAGCAGCTCTAACTCACAGCACATGAAGACAGAGCATGCAGTTAAACTCATCCTCTTACTGCAGCTGGAACTCACAGCACTAGAGACAGAGCTTCCAGTTAAACTCATCCTTTTACTGCAGCTCTAACTCACAGCACATGAAGACAGAGCTTCCAGTTAAACTTATCCTTTTAATGCAGCTCTAACTCACAGCCCATGGAGACAGAGCTTCCGGTTAAACTCATCCTCTTACAGCAGCTCTAACTCACAGCAGATGAAGACAGAGCTTCCAGTTAAACTCATCCTTTTACTGCAGCTCTAACTCACAACACATGAAGACAGAGCTTCCAATTAAACTCATCCTTTTACTGCAGCTTAACTAACAGCACATGAAGACAGAGCTTCCAGTTAAACTCATCCACTTACTACAGCTCTAACTCACAGCACATGAAGACAGAGCTTCCAGTTAAACTCATCCTTTTACTGCAGCTCTAACTCACAGCACATGGAGACAGAGCTTCCAGTTGAACTCATCCCCTTACTGCAGCTCTAACTCACAGTACATGGAGACAGAGCATCCAGTCAAACTCATCCTTTTACTGCAGCTCTAAATCACAGCACATGGAGACAGAGCGTCCGGTTAAACTCATCCTCTTATTGCAGCTCTAAATCACAGCACATGGAGATGGAGCATTCAGTTAAATTCATCCTCTTACTGCAGCTCTAACTCATAGCAAATGGAGACAGAACATCCAGTTAAACTCATCCTTTTACAGCAGCTCTAACTCACAGCACATGAAGACAGAGCATGCAGTTAAACTCATCCTCTTACTGCAGCTGGAACTCACAGCACTAGAGACAGAGCTTCCAGTCCATCCTTAAACTCATCCTTTTACTGCAGCTCTAACTCACAGCCCATGGAGACAGAGCTTCCAGTTAAACTCATCCTTTTACTGCAGCTCTAACTCACAACACATGGAGACAGAGCTTCCAATTAAACTCATCCTTTTACTGCAGCTTAAACAGCACATGAAGACATCCTCATCCACTACTGCAGCTCTAACTCACAGCACATGAAGACAGAGCTTCCACTTAAACTCATCCTCTAACTGCAGCTCAAACTCACAGCACGTGAAGACAGAGCTTCCAGATAAACTCATCCTATTACTGCAGCTCTAACTCACAGCACATGGAGACAGAGCTTGGAGTTAAACTCAACCTCTTACTGCAGCTCTAACTCACAGCACATGGAGACAGAGCTTCCAGTTAAACTCATCCTTTACTGCAGCTCAAACTCACAGCACAAGAAGACAGAGCATCCAGTTAAACTCATCCTCTTACTACAGTTCTGACTCACAGCACATGGAGACAGAGCTTTGGGTTAAACTCATCCTCTAACTGCAGCTCTAAATCACAGCACATGGAGACAGAGCATCCGGTTAAACTCATCCTCTTACTGCAGCTGGAACTCACAGCACTGGAGACAGAGCTTCCAGTTAAAATCATCCTTTTACTGCAGCTCTAACTCATAGCACATGAAGACAGAGCATCCAGTTAAACTCATCCTTTTACTGCAGCTCTAACTCACAGCCCATGGAGACAGAGCATCCGGTTAAACTCATCCTCTTACTGCAGCGCTAACTCACAGGACATGGAGACAGAGCATCCAGTCAAACTCATCCTCTTACTGCAGCTCTAACTTACAGCACATGGAGACAGAGCTTCCGGTTAAACTCATCCTCTTACTGCAGCTCTAACTCACGGCACATGAAGACAGAACATCCAGTTAAACTCATCATCTTACTGCAGCTGGAACTTAAGGCACATGGAGACAGAGCTTCCAGATAAACTCATCCTTTTACTGCAGCTCTAACTCACAGCACATGAAGACAGAACATCCAGTTAAACTCATCATCTTACTGCAGCGCTAACTCACAGGACATGGAGACAGAGCATCCAGTCAAACTCATCCTCTTACTGCAGCTCTAACTCACAGGACATGGAGACAGAGCATCCAGTCAAACTCATCATCTTACTGCAGCTCTAACTCACGGCACATGAAGACAGAACATCCAGTTAAACTCATCATCTTACTGCAGCTGGAACTCACAGCACATGGAGACAGAGCTTCCAGTTAAACTCATCCGCTAACTGCAGCTCTAACTCACAGCACATGGAGAAAGAGCTTCCGGTTAAACTCATCCTCTTACTGCAGCTGGAATTCACAGCACTTCGAGACAGAGCTTCCAGTTAAACTCATCCTGTTACTAGAGCTCGAACTCACAGTACATGAAGACAGAGCTTCCAGTTAAACTCATGCACTTACTGCAGCTCAAAATCACAGCACATGAAGACAGAGCTCCAGTTAAACTCATCCTCTTACTGCAGCTCTAACTCACAGCACATGGAGCCAGAGCTTCCAGTTGAACTCATCCCCTTACTGCAGCTCTAATTCACAGTACATGGAGACAGAGCATCCAGTCAAACTCATCCTCTTACTGCAGCTCTAACCCACAGCACATGGAGACAGAGCATCCGGTTAAACTCATCCTCTTATGGCAGCTCGAAATCACAGCACATGGAGATGGAGCATTCAGTTAAATTCAACCTCATACTGCAGCTCTAACTCACAGCAAATGGAGACAGAACATCCAGTTAAACTCATCCTTTAACTGCAGCTCTAACTCACAGCACATGAAGACAGAGCATGCAGTTAAACTCATCCTCTTACTGCAGCTGGAACTCACAGCAATGGAGACAGAGCTTCCAGTTAAACTCATCCTTTGACTGCAGCTCTAACTCACAGCACATGAAGACAGAGCTTCCAGTTAAACTCATCCTCTTACTGCAGCAAGAACTCAAGGCACATGGAGACAGAGCTTACAGATAAATTCATCCTTTTCCTGCAGCTCTAACTCACAGCAAATGGAGACAGAGCTTCCAGGTAAACTCATCCTCTTACTGCAGCTCAAACTGACAGCACATGAAGACAGAGCATCCAGTTAAACTCATCCTCTTACTGCAGCTAGAACTCAAGGCACATGGAGACAGAGCTTACAGATAAATTCATCCTTTTCCTGCAGCTCTAACTCACAGCACATGAAGACAGAACATCCAGTGAAACTCATCATCTTACTGCAGCGCTAACTCACAGGACATGGAAAAAAGAGCATCCAGTCAAACTCATCCTCTTACTGCAGCTCTAACTTACAGCACATGGAGACAGAGCTTCCGGTTAAACTCATCCTCTTACTGCAGCTCTAACTCACAGCACATGAAGACAGAACATCCAGTTAAACTCATCATCTTACTGCAGCTGGAACTCACAGCATATGGAGACAGAGCTTCCAGTTAAACTCATCCTCTAACTGCAGCACTAACTCACAGCACATGGAGAAAGAGCTTCCGGTTAAACTCATCCTCTAATTGCAGCTGGAACTCACAGCACTTAGAGACAGACCTTCCAGTTAAACTCATCCTTTTACTGCAGCTCTAACTCACAACACATGAAGACAGAGCTTCCAGTTAAACTCATGCTCTTACTGCAGCTCAAACTCACAGCACATGGAGACAGAGCTTCCAGTTGAACTCATCCCCTTACTGCAGCTCTAACTCACAGTACATGGAGACAGAGCATCCAGTCAAACTCATCCTTTTACTGCAGCTCTAAATCACAGCACATGGAGACAGAGCTTCCGGTTAAACTCATCCTCTAATTGCAGCTCTAAATCACAGCACATGGAGATGGAGCATTCAGTTAAATTCATCCTCTTACTGCAGCTCTAACTCACAGCAAATGGAGACAGAACATCCAGTTAAACTCATCCTTTTACAGCAGCTCAAACTCACAGCACATGAAGACAGAGCATGCAGTTAAACTCATCCTCTTACTGCAGCTGGAACTCACAGCACTGGAGACAGAGCTTCCAGTTAAACTCATCCTTTTACTGCAGCTCTAACTCACAGCACATGAAGACAGAGCTTCCAGTTAAACTTATCCTTTTACTGCAGCTCTAAGGCACAGCCCATGGAGACAGAGCTTCCGGTTAAACTCATCCTCTTACTGCAGCTCTAACTCACAGCACATGAAGACAGAGCTACCAGTTAAACTCATCCTTTTACTGCAGCTCTAACTCACAACACATGAAGACAGAGCTTCCAATTAAACTCATCCTTTTACTGCAGCTCTAACTCACAGCACATGAAGACAGAGCTTCCAGTTAAACTCATCCACTTACTACAGCTCTAACTCACAGCACATGAAGACAGAGCTTCCAGTTAAACTCATCCTCTAACTGCAGCTCAAACTCACAGCACGTGAAGACAGAGCTTCCAGATAAACTCATCCTATTACTGCAGCTCTAACTCACAGCACACGGAGACAGAGCTTGGAGTTAAACTCAACCTCTTACTGCAGCTCTAACTCACAGCACATGGAGACAGAGCTTCCAGTTAAACTCATCCTTTTACTGCAGCTAAACTCATAGCACAAGAAGACAGAGCATCCAGTTAAACTCATCCTCTTACTACAGCTCTGACTCACAGCACATGGAGACAGAGCTTTCGGTTAAACTCATCCTCTTACTGCAGCTCTAAATCACAGCACATGGAGACAGAGCATCCGAAACTCATCCTCTTAGCAGCTGGAACTCACAGCACTGGAGACAGAGCTTCCAGTTAAAATCATCCTTTACTGCTCAGCACATGAAGACTCTTCCTTTTACTGCAGCTCTAACTCACAGCACATGGAGACAGAGCTTCCAGTTAAACTCATCCTCTTACTGCAGCTCTAACTCACAGCACATGGAGACAGAGCATCCAGTTAAACTCATCCTCTTACTGCAGCTCTAACTCACAGCACATGGAGACAGAGCATTCTGCAGTTAAACTCATCCTTTAATGCAGCTCTAACTCTAACTCACAGCACATGAAGACAGACAGAAACTCATCCTCTTACTGCAGCTCTAACTCACATCCATGGAGACAGAGCATTCAGTTAAACTCATCCTCTTACTGCAGCTCTAACTCACAGCACATGAAAACAGAGCTTCCAGTTAAACTCATCCTTTTACTGCAGCTCTAACTCACAGCACATGAAGACAGAGCTTTTCAGTTAAACTCATCCTCTTACTGCAGCTCTAACTCACAGCACATGAAGAAAGAGCTTCCAGTTAAACTCATCCTTTTACTGCAGCTCTAACTCACAGCACATGAAGACAGAGCTTCCAGTTAAACTCATCCTCTTACTGCAGCTCAAACTCACAGCACGTGAAGAGACAGAGCTCATCCAGTTAAACTCATCCAGTTAAACTCATCCTGCAGCTCTAACTCACAGCACATGAAGACAGAGCTTCCAGTTAAACTCATCCTCTTACTGCAGCTCAAACTCACAGCACATGGAGACAGAGCATCCATTTAAACTCATCCTCTTACTGCAGCTCTAACTCATAGCACATGGAGACAGAGCTTCCAGTTAAACTCATCCTCTTACTGCAGCTATAACTCACAGCACATAAAGACAGAGCTTCCAGTTAAACTCATCCTCTAACTGCAGCAACAACTCACAGCCCATTGAGACAGAGCATCCGGTTAAACTCATCCTCTTTCTGCAGCTCTAACTCACAGCACATGGAGACAGAGCTTCCAGGTAAACTCATCCTCTTACTGCAGCTCTAACTCACAGCACATGGAGACAGAGCTTCCAGTGATACTCATCCTCTGACTGCAGCTCTAACTCACAGCACATGGAGACAAAGCTTCCAGTAAAACTCATCCTCTTACTGCAGATGTAACCCACAGCATATGGAGACAGAGCTTCCAGTTAAACTCATCCTTTTACTGCAGCTTTAACTCACAGCACATGAAGACAGAGCATCCATATAAACTCATCCTCTGATTGCAGCTCTAAATCACAGCACATGGAAACAGAGCATCCAGTTAAAATCATCCTCTTACTGCAGCTCTATCTCACAGCAAATGGAGACAGAGCATCCAGTTAAACTCATCCTTTTACTGCAGCTCTAACTGACAGCACATGAAGACAGAGCATACAGTTAAACTCATCATCTTACTGCAGCGCTAACTCACAGGACATGGAGACAGAGCATCCAGTCAAACTCATCCTCTTACTGCAGCTCTAACTTACAGCACATGGAGACAGAGCTTCCGGTTAAACTCATCCTCTTACTGCAGCTCTAACTCACGGCACATGAAGACAGAACATCCAGTTAAACTCATCATCTAACTGCAGCTGAAACTCAAGGCACATGGAGACAGAGCTTCCAGATGAACTCATCCTTTTACTGCAGCTCTAACTCACAGCACATGAAGACAGAACATCCAGTTAAACTCATCATCTTACTGCAGCGCTAACTCACAGGACATGGAGACAGAGCATCCAGTCAAACTCATCCTCTTTCTGCAGCTCTAACTTACAGCAAATGGAGACAGAGCTTCCGGTTAAACTCATCCTCTTACTGCAGCTCTAACTCACGGCACATGAAGACAGAACATCCATTTAAACTCATCATCTTACTGCAGCTGGAACTCACAGCACATGGAGACAGAGCTTCCAGTTAAACTCATCCGCTAACTGCAGCTCTAACTCACAGCACATGGAGAAAGAGCTTCCGGTTAAACTCATCCTCTTACTGCAGCTGGAATTCACAGCACTTAGAGACAGAGCTTCCAGTTCAACTCATCCTGTTACTGCAGCTCGAACTCACAGTACATGAAGACAGAGCTTCCAGTTAAACTCATGCTCTAACTGCAGCTCAAACTCACAGCACATGAAGACAGAGCTCCAGTTAAACTCATCCTCTTACTGCAGCTCTAACTCACAGCACATGGAGCCAGAGCTTCCAGTTGAACTCATCCCCTTACGGCAGCTCTAACTCACAGTACATGGAGACAGAGCATCCAGTCAAACTCATCCTCTTACTGCAGCTCTAACCCACAGCACATGGAGACAGAGCATCCGGTTAAACTCATCCTCTGATTGCAGCTGTAAATCACAGCACATGGAGATGGAGCATTCAAATAAAATTCATCCTCATACTGCAGCTCTAACTCACAGCAAATGGAGACAGAACATCCAGTTATACTCATCCTTTAACTGCAGCTCTAACTCACAGCACATGAAGACAGAGCATGCAGTTAAACTCATCCTCTTACTGCAGCTGGAACTCACAGCACTGGAGACAGAGCTTCCAGTTAAACTCATCCTTTGACTGCAGCTCTAACTCACAGCAAATGAAGACAGAGCTTCCAGTTAAACTCATCCTTTTACTGCAGCTCTAACTCACAGCCCATGGAAACAGAGCATCCGGTTAAACTCATCCTCTTACTGCAGCTCTAACTCACAGCACATGAAGACAGAGCTTCCAGTTAAACTCATCCTTTTACTGCAGCTCTAACTGACAGCACATGAAGACAGATCTTCCAATTAAACTCATCCTTTTACTGCAGCTCTAACTCACAGCACATGAAGACAGAGCTTCCAGTTAAACTCATCCTCTTACTGCAGCTCTAACTCACAGCACATGAAAACAGAGCTTCCAGTTAAACTCATCCTTTACTGCAGCTCTAACTCACAGCACATGAAGACAGAGCATCCAGTTAAAATCATCCTCTTACTGCAGCTCAAACTCACAGCACGTGCAGACAGAGATTCCAGATAAACTCATCATCTTACTGCAGCTCTAACTCACAGCAAATGGAGACAGAGCATCCAGTTAAACTCATCCTCTTACTGCAGCTCTAAACTCAGATCCTCATCCTTTTACTGCAGCTCTAACTCACAGCACATGAAGACAGAGCTTCCAGTTAAACTCATCCTCTTACTGCAGCTCTAACTCACAGCACATGAAGACAGAGCATCCAGTTAAACTCATCCTCTTACTGCAGCTCAAACTCACAGCACGTGAAGACAGAGCTTCCAGCTAAACTCATCCTCTTACTGCAGCTGGAATTCACAGCACTTAGAGACAGAGCTTCCAGTTCAACTCATCCTGTTACTGCAGCTCGAACTCACAGTACATGAAGACAGAGCTTCCAGTTAAACTCATGCTCTAACTGCAGCTCAAACTCACAGCACATGAAGACAGAGCTCCAGTTAAACTCATCCTCTTACTGCAGCTCTAACTCACAGCACATGGAGCCAGAGCTTCCAGTTGAACTCATCCCCTTACTGCAGCTCTAACTCACAGTACATGGAGACAGAGCATCCAGTCAAACTCATCCTCTTACTGCAGCTCTAACCCACAGCACATGGAGACAGAGCATCCGGTTAAACTCATCCTCTTATTGCAGCTCTAAATCACAGCACATGGAGATGGAGCATTCAAATAAAATTCATCCTCATACTGCAGCTCTAACTCACAGCAAATGGAGACAGAACATCCAGTTATACTCATCCTTTAACTGCAGCTCTAACTCACAGCACATGAAGACAGAGCATGCAGTTAAACTCATCCTCTTACTGCAGCTGGAACTCACAGCACTGGAGACAGAGCTTCCAGTTAAACTCATCCTTTGACTGCAGCTCTAACTCACAGCAAATGAAGACAGAGCTTCCAGTTAAAATCATCCTTTTACTGCAGCTCTAACTCACAGCCCATGGAAACAGAGCATCCGGTTAAACTCATCCTCTTACTGCAGCTCTAACTCACAGCACATGAAGACAGAGCTTCCAGTTAAACTCATCCTTTTACTGCAGCTCTAACTCACAGCACATGAAGACATAGCTTCCAATTAAACTCATCCTTTTACTGCAGCTCTAACTCACAGCACATGAAGACAGAGCTTCCAGTTAAACTCATCCTCTTACTGCAGCTCTAACTCACAGCACATGAAAACAGAGCTTCCAGTTAAACTCATCCTTTTACTGCAGCTCTAACTCACAGCACATGAAGACAGAGCATCCAGTTAAACTCATCCTCTTACTGCAGCTCAAACTCACAGCACGTGCAGACAGAGATTCCAGATAAACTCATCATCTTACTGCAGCTCTAACTCACAGCAAATGGAGACAGAGCATCCAGTTAAACTCATCCTCTTACTGCAGCTCTAACTCACAGCACATGAAGACAGAGCTTCCAATTAAACTCATCCTTTTACTGCAGCTCTAACTCACAGCACATGAAGACAGAGCTTCCAGTTAAACTCATCCTCTTACTGCAGCTCTAACTCACAGCAACGGAAGACAGAGCATCCAGTTAAACTCATCCTCTTACTGCAGCTCAAACTCACAGCACGTGAAGACAGAGCTTCCAGATAAACTCATCCTCTTACTGCAGCTCTAACTCACAGCAAATGGAGACAGAGCATCCAGTTAAACTCATCCTTTTACTGCAGCTCTAACTGACAGCACATGAAGACAGAGCATCCAGCTAAACTCATCCTCTTACTGCAGCTAGAACTCAAGGCACATGGAGACAGAGCTTCCAGATAAACTCATCCTTTTACTGCAGCTCTAACTCACAGCACATGAAGACAGAGCATCCGATTAAACTCATCCTCTTACTGCAGCTCTAACTTACAGCACATGAAGACAGAACATCCAGTTAAACTCACCATCTTACTGCAGCTGGAACTCACAGCACATGGAGACAGAGCTTCCAGTGAAACTCATCCTCTAACTGCAGCTCTAACTCACAGCACATGGAGAAAGAGCTTCCGGTTAATCTCATCCTCTTACTGCAGCTGGAACTCACAGCACTGAGAGACAGAGCTTCCAGTTAAACCCATGCTCATACTGCAGCTCAAACTGACAGCACATGAAGACAGAGCTTCCAGTTAAACTCATCTTCTGACTGCAGCTCTAACTCACAGCACATGGAGACAGAGCTTACAGTTGAACTCATCCCCTTACTGCAGCTCTAACTCACAGCACATGGAGACAGAGCTTCCAGATAATCTCATCCTATTACTGCAGCTCGAACTCACAGCACATGGAGACAGAGCTTCGAGTTAAACTCAACCTCTTACTGCAGCTCTAACTCACAGTACATGGAGACAGAGCTTCCAGTTAAACTCATCCTCTTACTGCAGCTCTAAATCACAGAACATGAAGACAGAGCTTCCAGTTAAACTCATCCTTTTACTGCAGCTCTAACTGACAGCACATGAAGACAGAGCTTCCAGTTAAACTCATCCCCTTACTGCAGCTCAAACTCACAGCACGTGAAGACAGAGCTTCCAGTTAAACTCATCCTCATACTGCAGCTCAAACTCACAGCACGTGAAGACAGAGCTTCCAGTTAAACTCATCCTTTTACTGCAGCTCTAACTCACAGAACATGGAGACACAGCTTCCGGTTAAACTCATCATTTTACAGCAGCTCTAACTCACAGCACATGAAGACAGAGCATTCAGTTAAACTCATCCTCTGACTGCAGCTGGAACACACAGCACTTAGAGACAGAGCATCCAGTTAAACTCATCCTCTTACTGCAGCTCTAACTCAAAGCACATGAAGACACAGCTTCCAGTAAAACTCATCCGTTTAATGCAGCTCTAACTCACAGCACATGGAGACAGAGTATACACTTAAACTCATCCTCTTACTGCAGCTCTAACTCATAGCACATGGAGACAGAGCTTCCAGTTAAACTCATCCTCTTACTGCAGCTCTAACCCACAGCACATGGAGACAGAGCATCAAGTTAAACTCATCCTCTTACTGCGTCACTAACTCACAGCACATGGAGACAGAGCTTCCAGAAAAACTCATCCTATTACTGCAGCTCAAACTCACAGCACATGGAGACAGAGCATCCAGTCAAACTCATCCTCTTACTGCAGCTCTAACTTACAGCACATGGAGACAGAGCTTCCAGTTAAACTCAACCTTTTACTGCAGCTCTGACTCACAGCACATGAAGACAGAGCATCAAGTTGAACTCATCCTCTTACTGCAGCTGGATCTCACAGCACATAGACAGAGCATCCAGTTTAACTCATCCCCTTACTGTAGCTCTTACCCACAGCACGTGGAGACAGAGCTTTCGGTTAAACTCATCCTCTTACTGCAGCTCGAACTCACAGCACGTGGAGACAGAGCTTCCGTTAAACTCATCCTCTGACTGCAGCTAGAACTCACAGCACAAGAAGAAAGAGCATCCAGTTAAACTCATCCTCTTACTGCAGCTCTAACGCACAGCACATGGAGACAGAGCTTCCGGTTAAACTCATCCTCTTATTGCAGCTCTAACACACAGCAGATGAAGAAAGACCTCCAGTTAAAGTCATCCTTTTAATGCAGCTCTAACTCACAGCACATGATGACAGAGCTTCCAGTTAAACTCATCCACTTACTGCAGCTCAAACACACAATACGTGAAGACAGAGGTTCCAGATAAACTCATTATATTACTGCAGCTCTAACTCACAGTACATGGAGACAGAGCTTCCAGTTAAACACAACCTCTAACTGCACCTCTAAATCACAGCACATGGAGACAGAGCTTCCAGTTAAACTCATCCTTTTACTGCAGCTCTAACTCACAGCACATGAAGAGAGAGCATCCAGTTAAACTCATCCTCTTAATACAGCTCTGACTCACAGCACATGGAGACAGAGGTTCCGGGTAAACTCATCCTCTTACTGCAGCTCTAAATCACAGCATATGGAGACAGAGCATCCAGTTAAATTCATCCTCTTACTGCGACACTAACTCAAAGTACATGGAGACAAAGCATCCAGTCAAACTCATCCTCTTACTGCAGCTCTAACTAACAGCATATGGAGACAGAGCATCCGGTTAAACTCATCCTCTTATTGCAGCTGTAAATCACAGCACATGGAGACAGAGCATTCAGTGAAACTCATCCTCTTACTGCAGCTCTAACTCACGGCAAATGGAGACAGAGCATCCAGTTAAACTCAACCTCTTACTGCAGCTAGAACTCACGGCACATGGAGACAGAGCTTCCAGATAAACTCATCCTTTTACTGCAGCACTAACACACAGCACATGAAGACAGAGCATACAGGAAAACTCATCCTCTTACAGCAGCTGGAACTCACAGCACATGGAGACAGAGCTTCCAGTTAAATTCATCCTCTTACTGCGGCACTAAATCACAGCACATGGAGACAGAGCATGCAGTTAAACTCATCCTCTTACTGCAGCTCTAACTCACAGCACATGGAGAGAGAGCATTCAGTTAAACTCATCCTCTTACTGCAGCTCTAACTCACATCCCATGGGGACAGAGCTTCCGGTTAAACTCATCCTCTTACTGCAGCTCTAACTAACAGCACATGAAGACAGAGCTTCCAGTAAAACTCATCCTTTTACTGCAGCTCTAACTCACAGCACATGAAGACAGAGCTTCCGGTTAAACTCATCCTCTTACTGCAGATCGAACTCACAGCACATGAAGGCAGAGCTTCCAGATTAACTCATCCTTTTACTGCAGCTCTAACTCACAGCACATGAAGACAGAGCTTCCAGTTAAACTCATCCTCTTACTGCAGCTCAAACTCACAGCACGTGAAGACAGAGCTTCCAGTTAAACTCATCCTTTTACTGCAGCTCTAACTCACAGAACATGGAGACAGAGCTTCCGGTTAAACTCATCATTTTACAGCAGCTCTAACTCACAGCACATGAAGACAGAGCATTCAGTTAAACTCATCCTCTGACTGCAGCTGGAACACACAGCACTTAGAGACAGAACATCCAGTTAAACTCAACCTCTTACTGCAGCTCAAACTCAAAGCACATGAAGACACAGCTTCCAGTAAAACTCATCCGTTTAATGCAGCTCTAACTCACAGCACATGGAGACAGAGTATCCACTTAAACTCATCCTCTTACTGCAGCTCTAACTCATAGCACATGGAGACAGAGCTTCCAGTTCAACTCATCCTCTTACTGCAGCTCTAACTCACAGCACATAAAGACAGAGCTTCCAGTTAAACTCATCCTCTTCCTGCAGCAACAACTCACAGCCCATTGAGACAGAGCATCCGGTTAAACTCATCCTCTTACTGCAGCTCTTCCTCACAGCACATGAAGACAGAGCTTCCAGTTAAACTCATCCTTTTACTGCAGCTCTAACTAACAGCACATGAAGACAGGGCTTCCATATAAACTCATCCTATTACTGCAGCTCTAACTCACAGCACATGGAGACAGAGCTTCTAGTTAAACTCATCCTCTTACTGCAGCTCAAAATCACAGCACATGAAGACAGAGCTTCCAGATGAACTCATCCGATTACTGCAGCTCTAACTCACAGCATATGGAGAAAGAGCTTCCAGTCAAACTCAACCTCTTACTGCAGCTCGAACTCACAGCACAAGAAGATAGAGCTTATTGTTAAATTCATGCTCTTACTGCAGCTCAAACTCACAGCACATGAAGACAGAGCTTCCAGATAAACTCATCCTATTACTGCAGCTCTAACTCACAGCACATGGAGACAGAGCTTACAGTTAAACTCATCCGCTAACTGCAGCTCTAACTCACAGCACATGGAGAAAGAGCTTCCGGTTAAACTCATCCTCTTACTGCAGCTGGAATTCACAGCACTTAGAGACAGAGCTTCCAGTTCAACTCATCCTGTTACTGCAGCTCGAACTCACAGTACATGAAGACAGAGCTTCCAGTTAAACTCATGCTCTAACTGCAGCTCAAACTCACAGCACATGAAGACAGAGCTCCAGTTAAACTCATCCTCTTACTGCAGCTCTAACTCACAGCACATGGAGCCAGAGCTTCCAGTTGAACTCATCCCCTTACTGCAGCTCTAACTCACAGTACATGGAGACAGAGCATCCAGTCAAACTCATCCTCTTACTGCAGCTCTAACCCACAGCACATGGAGACAGAGCATCCGGTTAAACTCATCCTCTTATTGCAGCTGTAAATCACAGCACATGGAGATGGAGCATTCAAATAAAATTCATCCTCATACTGCAGCTCTTACTCACAGCAAATGGAGACAGAACATCCAGTTATACTCATCCTTTAACTGCAGCTCTAACTCACAGCACATGAAGACAGAGCATGCAGTTAAACTCATCCTCTTACTGCAGCTGGAACTCACAGCACTGGAGACAGAGCTTCCAGTTAAACTCATCCTTTGACTGCAGCTCTAACTCCCAGCAAATGAAGACAGAGCTTCCAGTTAAACTCATCCTTTTACTGCAGCTCTAACTCACAGCCCATGGAAACAGAGCATCCGGTTAAACTCATCCTCTTACTGCAGCTCTAACTCACAGCACATGAAGACAGAGCTTCCAGTTAAACTCATCCTTTTTCTGCAGCTCTAACTGACAGCACATGAAGACAGAGCTTCCAATTAAACTCATCCTTTTACTGCAGCTCTAACTCACAGCACATGAAGACAGAGCTTCCAGTTAAACTCATCCTCTTACTGCAGCTCTAACTCACAGCACATGAAAACAGAGCTTCCAGTTAAACTCATCCTTTTACTGCAGCTCTAACTCACAGCACATGAAGACAGAGCATCCAGTTAAAATCATCCTCTTACTGCAGCTCAAACTCACAGCACGTGCAGACAGAGATTCCAGATAAACTCATCATCTTACTGCAGCTCTAACTCACAGCAAATGGAGACAGAGCATCCAGTTAAACTCATCCTCTTACTGCAGCTCTAACTCACAGCACATGAAGACAGAGCTTCAGATTAAACTCATCCTTTTACTGCAGCTCTAACTCACAGCACATGAAGACAGAGCTTCCAGTTAAACTCATCCTCTTACTGCAGCTCTAACTCACAGCACATGAAGACAGAGCATCCAGTTAAACTCATCCTCTTACTGCAGCTCAAACTCACAGCACGTGAAGACAGAGCTTCCAGCTAAACTCATCCTCTTACTGCAGCTGGAATTCACAGCACTTAGAGACAGATCTTCCAGTTCAACTCATCCTGTTACTGCAGCTCGAACTCACAGTACATGAAGACAGAGCTTCCAGTTAAACTCATGCTCTAACTGCAGCTCAAACTCACAGCACATGAAGACAGAGCTCCAGTTAAACTCATCCTCTTACTGCAGCTCTAACTCACAGCACATGGAGCCAGAGCTTCCAGTTGAACTCATCCCCTTACTGCAGCTCTAACTCACAGTACATGGAGACAGAGCATCCAGTCAAACTCATCCTCTTACTGCAGCTCTAACCCACAGCACATGGAGACAGAGCATCCGGTTAAACTCATCCTCTTATTGCAGCTCTAAATCACAGCACATGGAGATGGAGCATTCAAATAAAATTCATCCTCATACTGCAGCTCTAACTCACAGCAAATGGAGACAGAACATCCAGTTATACTCATCCTTTAACTGCAGCTCTAACTCACAGCACATGAAGACAGAGCATGCAGTTAAACTCATCCTCTTACTGCAGCTGGAACTCACAGCACTGGAGACAGAGCTTCCAGTTAAACTCATCCTTTGACTGCAGCTCTAACTCACAGCAAATGAAGACAGAGCTTCCAGTTAAAATCATCCTTTTACTGCAGCTCTAACTCACAGCCCATGGAAACAGAGCATCCGGTTAAACTCATCCTCTTACTGCAGCTCTAACTCACAGCACATGAAGACAGAGCTTCCAGTTAAACTCATCCTTTTACTGCAGCTCTAACTGACAGCACATGAAGACAGAGCTTCCAATTAAACTCATCCTTTTACTGCAGCTCTAACTCACAGCACATGAAGACAGAGCTTCCAGTTAAACTCATCCTCTTACTGCAGCTCTAACTCACAGCACATGAAAACAGAGCTTCCAGTTAAACTCATCCTTTTACTGCAGCTCTAACTCACAGCACATGAAGACAGAGCATCCAGTTAAACTCATCCTCTTACTGCAGCTCAAACTCACAGCACGTGCAGACAGAGATTCCAGATAAACTCATCATCTTACTGCAGCTCTAACTCACAGCAAATGGAGACAGAGCATCCAGTTAAACTCATCCTCTTACTGCAGCTCTAACTCACAGCACATGAAGACAGAGCTTCCAATTAAACTCATCCGTTTACTGCAGCTCTAACTCACAGCACATGAAGACAGAGCTTCCAGTTAAACTCATCCTCTTACTGCAGCTCTAACTCACAGCAACGGAAGACAGAGCATCCAGTTAAACTCATCCTCTTACTGCAGCTCAAACTCACAGCACGTGAAGACAGAGCATCCAGATAAACTCATCCTCTTACTGCAGCTCTAACTCACAGCAAATGGAGACAGAGCATCCAGTTAAACTCATCCTTTTACTGCAGCTCTAACTGACAGCACATGAAGACAGAGCATCCAGCTAAACTCATCCTCTTACTGCAGCTAGAACTCAAGGCACATGGAGACAGAGCTTCCAGATAAACTCATCCTTTTACTGCAGCTCTAACTCACAGCACATGAAGACAGAGCATCCGGTTAAACTCATCCTCTTACTGCAGCTCTAACTTACAGCACATGAAGACAGAACATCCAGTTAAACTCACCATCTTACTGCAGCTGGAACTCACAGCACATGGAGACAGAGCTTCCAGTGAAACTCATCCTCTAACTGCAGCTCTAACTCACAGCACATGGAGAAAGAGCTTCCGGTTAATCTCATCCTCTTACTGCAGCAGGAACTCACAGCACTGAGAGACAGAGCTTCCAGTTAAACCCATGCTCATACTGCAGCTCAAACTGACAGCACAAGAAGACAGAGCTTCCATTTAAACTCATCTTCTGACTGCAGCTCTAACTCACAGCACATGGAGACAGAGCTTCCAGTTGAACTCATCCCCTTACTGCAGCTCTAACTCACAGCACATGGAGACAGAGCTTCCAGATAATCTCATCCTATTACTGCAGCTCGAACTCACAGCACATGGAGACAGAGCTTCGAGTTAAACTCAACCTCTTACTGCAGCTCTAACTCACAGTACATGGAGACAGAGCTTCCAGTTAAACTCATCCTCTTACTGCAGCTCTAAATCACAGAACATGAAGACAGAGCTTCCAGTTAAACTCATCCTTTTACTGCAGCTCTAACTCACAGCACATGAAGACAGAGCTTCCAGTTAAACTCATCCCCTTACTGCAGCTCAAACTCACAGCACATGAAGACAGAGCTTCCAGTTAAACTCATCCTCATACTGCAGCTCAAACTCACAGCACGTGAAGACAGAGCTTCCAGTTAAACTCATCCTTTTACTGCAGCTCTAACTCACAGAACATGGAGACACAGCTTCCGGTTAAACTCATCATTTTACAGCAGCTCTAACTCACAGCACATGAAGACAGAGCATTCAGTTAAACTCATCCTCTGACTGCAGCTGGAACACACAGCACTTAGAGACAGAGCATCCAGTTAAACTCATCCTCTTACTGCAGCTCTAACTCAAAGCACATGAAGACACAGCTTCCAGTAAAACTCATCCGTTTAATGCAGCTCTAACCCAGAGCACATGGAGACAGAGCATCAAGTTAAACTCATCCTCTTACTGCGTCACTAACTCACAGCACATGGAGACAGAGCTTCCAGAAAAACTCATCCTATTACTGCAGCTCAAACTCACAGCACATGGAGACAGAGCATCCAGTCAAACTCATCCTCTTACTGCAGCTCTAACTTACAGCACATGGAGACAGAGCTTCCAGTTAAACTCAACCTTTTACTGCAGCTCTAACTCACAGCACATGAAGACAGAGCATCAAGTTGAACTCATCCTCTTACTGCAGCTGGATCTCACAGCACATAGACAGAGCATCCAGTAAAACTCATCCCCTTACTGTAGCTCTTACCCACAGCACATGGAGACAGAGCTTTCGGTTAAACTCATCCTCTTACTGCAGCTCGAACTCACAGCACGTGGAGACAGAGCTTCCGGTTAAACTCATCCTCTGACTGCAGCTAGAACTCACAGCACAAGAAGAAAGAGCATCCAGTTAAACTCATCCTCTTACTGCAGCTCTAACGCACAGCACATGGAGACAGAGCTTCCGGTTAAACTCATCCTCTTATTGCAGCTCTAACACACAGCAGAAGAAGAAAGACCTCCAGTTAAAGTCATCCTTTTAATGCAGCTCTAACTCACAGCACATGATGACAGAGCTTCCAGTTAAACTCATCCACTTACTGCAGCTCAAACACACAATACGTGAAGACAGAGCTTCCAGATAAACTCATTATATTACTGTAGCTCTAACTCAAAGTACATGGAGACAGAGCTTCCAGTTAAACACAACCTCTAACTGCACCTCTAAATCACAGCACATGGAGACAGAGCTTCCAGTTAAACTCATCCTTTTACTGCAGCTCTAACTCACAGCACATGAAAAGAGAGCATCCAGTTAAACTCATCCTCTTAATACAGCTCTGACTCACAGCACATGGAGACAGAGGTTCCGGGTAAACTCATCCTCTTACTGCAGCTCTAAATCACAGCATATGGAGACAGAGCATCCAGTTAAATTCATCCTCTTACTGCGACACTAACTCAAAGTACATGGAGACAAAGCATCCAGTCAAACTCATCCTCTTACTGCAGCTCTAACTAACAGCATATGGAGACAGAGCATCTGGTTAAACTCATCCTCTTATTGCAGCTGTAAATCACAGCACATGGAGACAGAGCATTCAGAGAAACTCATCCTCTTACTGCAGCTCTAACTCACGGCAAATGGAGACAGAGCATCCAGTAAAACTCAACCTCTTACTGCAGCTAGAACTCACGGCACATGGAGACAGAGCTTCCAGATAAACTCATCCTTTTACTGCAGCACTAACACACAGCACATGAAGACAGAGCATACAGGAAAACTCATCCTCTTCCAGCAGCTGGAACTCACAGCACATGGAGACAGAGCTTCCAGTTAAATTCATCCTCTTACTGCGGCACTAAATCACAGCACATGGAGACAGAGCATGCAGTTAAACTCATCCTCATACTGCAGCTCAAACTCACAGCACGTGAAGACAGAGCTTCCAGTTAAACTCATCCTTTTACTGCAGCTCTAACTCACAGAACATGGAGACAGAGCTTCCGGTTAAACTCATCATTTTACAGCAGCTCTAACTCACAGCACATGAAGACAGAGCATTCAGTTAAACTCATCCTCTGACTGCAGCTGGAACACACAGCACTTAGAGACAGAGCATCCAGTTAAACTCAACCTCTTACTGCAGCTCAAACTCAAAGCACATGAAGACACAGCTTCCAGTAAAACTCATCTGTTTAATGCAGCTCAAACTCACAGCACATGGAGACAGAGTATCCACTTAAACTCATCCTCTTACTGCAGCTCTAACTCATAGAACATGGAGACAGAGCTTCCAGTTCAACTCATCCTCTTACTGCAGCTCTAACTCACAGCACATAAAGACAGAGCTTCCAGTTAAACTCATCCTCTTCCTGCAGCAACAACTCACAGCCCATTGAGACAGAGCATCCGGTTAAACTCATCCTCTTACTGCAGCTCTTCCTCACAGCACATGAAGACAGAGCTTCCAGTTAAACTCATCCTTTTACTGCAGCTCTAACTAACAGCACATGAAGACAGGGCTTCCATATAAACTCATCCTATTACTGCAGCTCTAACTCACAGCACATGGAGACAGAGCTTCTAGTTAAACTCATCCTCTTACTGCAGCTCAAAATCACAGCACATGAAGACAGAGCTTCCAGATGAACTCATCCTCTTACTGCAGCTCTAATTCACAGCACATGAAGAAAGAGCTTCCGGTTAAACTCATACTCTTACTGCAGCTCTAAATCACAGCACATGGAGACAGAGCATTCAGTTAAACTCATCCTCTTACTGCAGCTCTAACTCACAGCACATGGAGACAGAGCATTCAGTTAAATTCATCCTCTTACTGCAGCTCTAACTCACATCCCATGGAGACAGAGCTTCCAGTAAAACTCATCCTTTTACTGCAGCTCTAACTCACAGCACATGAAAACAGAGCTTCCAGTAAAACTCATCCTTTTACTGCTGCTCTAACTCACAGCACATGAAGACAGAGCTTCCGGTGAAACTCATCCTCTTACTGCAGATCTAACTCACAGCACGTGAAGGCAGAGCTTCCAGTTAAACTCATCCTTTTACTGCAGCTCTAACTCTCAGCACATGAAGACAGAGCTTCCAGTAAAACTCATCCTCTTACTGCAGCTCAAACTCACAGCACGTGAAGAATGAGCTTCCAGATAAACTCATCCTATTACTGCAGCTCTAACTCACAGAACATGGAGACAGAGCTTCCAGTAAAACTCATCCTTTTACTGCAGCTCCAACTCACAGAACATGGAGACAGAGCTTCCGGTTAAACTCATCATTTTACAGCAGCTCTAACTCACAGCACATGAAGACAGAGAATTCAGTTAAACTCATCCTCTGACTGCAGCTGGAACACACAGCACTTAGAGACAGAGCATCCAGTCAAACTCATCCTCTTACTGCAGCTCTCACTCAAAGCACATGAAGACAGAGCTCCCAGTAAAACTCATCCGTTTAATGCAGCTCTAACTCACAGCACATGGAGACAGAGTATCCACTTAAACTCATCCTATTACTGCAGCTCTAACTCATAGCACATGGAGACAGAGCTTCTAGTTAAACTCATCCTCTTACTGCAGCTCTAACTCACAGCATATAAAGACAGTGCTTCCAGTTAAACTCATCCTCTTACTGCAGCAACAACTCACAGCCCATTGAGACAGAGCATCCGGTTAAACTCATCCTCTTACTGCAGCTCTAACTCACAGCACATGGAGACAGAGCTTCCAGGTAAACTCATCCTCTTACTGCTGCTCTAACTGACAGCACATGGAGACAGAGCTTCCAGTTATACTCATCCTCTTACTGCAGCTCTAAATCACAGCACATGGAGACAGAGCTTCCAGTAAAACTCATCCTCTTACTGCAGATGTAACCTACAGCATATGGAGACAGAGCTTCCAGTTAAACTCATCCTTTTACTGCAGCTTAAACTCACAGCACATGAAGACAGAGCATCCATTAAAACTCATCCCCTGATTGCAGCTCAAAATCACAGTACATGGAAACAGAGCATCCAGTTAAACTCATCCTCTTACTGCAGCTCTAACTCACTGCAAATGGAGACAGAGCATCCAGTTAAACTCATCCTTTTACTGCAGCTCTAACTGACAGCACATGAAGACAGAGCATCCAGTTAAACTCATCCTCTTACTGCAGCTAGAACTCAAGGCACATGGAGACACAGCTTCCAGATAAACTCATCCTTTTACTGCAGCTCTAACTCACAGCACATGAAGACAGAACATCCAGTTAAACTCATCATCTTACTGCAGCGCTAACTCACAGGACATGGAGAAAGAGCATCCAGTCAAACTCATCCTCTTACTGCAGCTCTAACTTACAGCACATGGAGACTGAGCTTCCGGTTAAACTCATCCTCTTATTGCAGCTCTAACTCACAGCACATGAAGACAGAACATACAGTTAAACTCATCATCTTACTGCAGCTGGAACTCACAGCACATGGAGACAGAGCATCCAGTCAAACTCATCCTCTTACTGCAGCACTAACTTACAGCACATGGAGACAGAGCTTCCAGTAAAACTTATCCGCTAACTGCAGCTCTAACTCACAGCACATGGAGAAAGAGCTTCCGGTTAAACTCATCCTCTTACTGCAGCTGGAATTCACAGCACTTAGAGACAGAGCTTCCAGTTAAACTCATCCTGTTACTGCAGCTCGAACCCACAGTACATGAAGACAGAGCTTCCAGTTAAACTCATGCTCTTACTGCAGCTCAAACTCACAGCACATGAAGACAGAGCTCCAGTTAAACTCATCCTCTTACTGCAGCTCAAACTCACAGCACATGGAGACAGAGTTTCCAGTTGAACTCATCCCCTTACTGCAGCTCTAACTCACAGTACATGGAGACAGAGCATCCAGTCAAACTCATCCTCTTACTGCAGCTCTAACTCACAGCACATGGAGACAGAGCATCCCAGTTAAACTCATCCTCTTATTGCAGCTCTAAATCACAGCACATGGAGATGGAGCATTCAGATAAATTCATCCTCTTACTGCAGCTCTAACTCACAGCAAATGGAGACAGAACATCCAGTTAAACTCATCCTTTAACTGCAGCTCTAACTCACAGCACATGAAGACAGAGCATGCAGTTAAACTCATCCTCTTACTGCAGCTGGAACTCACAGCACTGGAGACAGAGCTTCCAGTTAAACTCAGCCTTTGACTGCAGCTCTAACTCACAGCCCATGGAGACAGAGCATCCGGTTAAACTCATCCTCTTACTGCAGCTCTAACTCACAGCACATGAAGACAGAGCTTCCAGTTAAACTCATCCTCTTACTGCAGCTCTAACTCACAGCACATGAAGACAGAGCTTCCAATTAAACTCATCCTTATACTGCAGCTCTAACTCACAGCACATGAAGACAGAGCTTCCAGTTAAACTCATCCTCTTACTGCAACTCTAACTCACAGCACATGAAGTCAGAGCATCCAGTTAAACTCATCCTCTTACTGCAGCTCAAAGTCACAGCACATGAAGACAGAGCTTCCAGATAAACTCATCATCTTACTGCAGCTCTAACTCACAGCAAATGGAGACAGAGCATCCAGTTAAACTCATCCTCTTACTGCAGCTGGAATTCACAGCACTTAGAGACAGAGCTTCCAGTTAAACTCATCCTGTTACTGCAGCTCGAACTCACAGTACATGAAGACAGAGCTCCAGTTAAACCCATCCTCTTACTGCAGCTCTAACTCACAGCACATGGAGACAGAGCTTCCAGTTGAACTCATCCCCTTACTGCAGCTCTAACTCACAGTACATGGAGACAGAGCATCCAGTCAAACTCATCCTCTTACTGCAGCTCAAACTCACAGCACATGGAGACAGAGCATCCGGTTAAACTCATCCTCTTATTGCAGCTCTAAATCACAGCACATGGAGATGGAGCATTCAGTTAAATTCATCCTCTTAATGCAGCTCTAACTCACAGCAAATGGAGACAGAACATCCAGTTAAACTCATCCTTTAACTGCAGCTCTAACTCACAGCACATGAAGACAGAGCATGCAGTTAAACTCATCCGTTTACTGCAGCTGGAACTCACAGCACTGGAGACAGAGCTTCCAGTTAAACTCAGCCTTTGACTGCAGCTCTAACTCACAGCACATGAAGACAGAGCTTACAGTTAAACTCATCCTATTACTGCAGCTCTAACTCACAGCCCATGGAGACAGAGCATCCGGTTAAACACATCCTCTTACTGCAGCTCTAACTCACAGCACATGAAGACAGAGCTTCCAGTTAAACTCATCCTTTTACTGCAGCTCTAACTCACAGCACATGAAGACAGAGCTTCCAATTAAACTCATCCTTATACTGCAGCTCTAACTCACAGCACATGAAGACAGAGCTTCCAGTTAAACTCATCCTTTTACTGCAGCTCTTACTCACAGCACATGAAGACAGAGCATCCAGTTAAACTCATCCTCTTACTGCAGCTGGAACTCAGAGCACATGAAGACAGAACTTCGACTTAAACTCATCCTCTTACTGCCGTTCTAAATCATAGCATATGGAGACAGAGCATTCACTTAAACTCATCCTCTTACTGCAGCTCAAACTCACAGCACATGGAGACAGAGCATCCAGTTAAACTCATCCTCTTACTGCAGCTCTAACTCACAGCACATGGAGAGAGAGCTTCCGGTGAAACTCATCCTTTTACTGCAGCTCTAACTCACAGCACATGGAAACAGAGCATCCAGTTAAACTCATCCTCTTACTGCAACTCTAATTCACAGCACATGAAGAAAGAGCTTCCGGTTAAACTCATCCTCTTACTGCAGCTCTAAATCACAGCACATGGAGACAGAGCATTCAGTTAAACTCATCCTCTTACTGCAGGTCTAACTCACAGCACATGGAGACAGAGCATTCAGTTAAATTCATCCTCTTACTGCAGCTCTAACTCACATCCCATGGAGACAGAGCTTTTGGTTAAACTCAACCTCTTACTGCAGCTCTAACTCACAGCACATGAAAACAGAGCTTCCAGTAAAACTCATCCTTTACTGCAGCTCTAACTCACAGCACATGAAGACAGAGATCCGGTGAAACTCATCCTCTTACTGCAGATCTAACTCACAGCACGTGAAGGCAGAGCTTCCAGTTAAACTCATCCTTTTACTGCAGCTCTAACTCACAGCACATGAAGACAGAGCTTCCAGTAAAACTCATCCTGTTACTGCAGCTCCAACTCACAGAACATGGAGACAGAGCTTCCGGTTAAACTCATCATTTTACAGCTGCTCTAACTCACAGCACATGAAGACAGAGAATTCAGTTAAACTCATCCTCTGACTGCAGCTGGAACACACAGCACTTAGAGACAGAGCATCCAGTCAAACTCATCCTCTTACTGCAGCTCTTACTCAAAGCACATGAAGACAGAGCTTCCAGTAAAACTCATCCGTTTAATGCAGCTCTAACTCACAGCACATGGAGACAGAGTATCCACTTAAACTCATCCTATTACTGCAGCTCTAACTCATAGCACATGGAGACAGAGCTTCTAGTTAAACTCATCCTCTTACTGCAGCTCTAACTCACAGCACATAAAGACAGAGCTTCCAGTTAAACTCATCCTCTTACTGCAGCAACAACTCACAGCCCATTGAGACAGAGCATCCGGTTAAACTCATCCTCTTACTGCAGCTCTAACTCACAGCACATGGAGACAGAGCTTCCAGGTAAACTCATCCTCTTACTGCTGCTCTAACTCACAGCACATGGAGACAGAGCTTCCAGTTATACTCATCCTCTTACTGCAGCTCTAACTCACAGCACATGGAGACAGAGCTTCCAGTAAAACTCATCCTCTTACTGCAGATGTAACCTACAGCATATGGAGACAGAGCTTCCAGTTAAACTCATCCTTTTACTGCAGCTTAAACTCACAGCACATGAAGACAGAGCATCCATTAAAACTCATCCTCTGATTGCAGCTCTAAATCACAGCACATGGAAACAGAGCATCCAGTTAAACTCATCCTCTTACTGCAGCTCTAAGTCACTGCAAATGGAGACAGAGCATCCAGTTAAACTCATCCTTTTACTGCAGCTCTAACTCACAGCACATGAAGACAGAGCATCCAGTTAAACTCATCCTCTTACTGCAGCTAGAACTCAAGGCACATGGAGACAGAGCTTCCAGATAAACTCATCCTTTTACTGCAGCTCTAACTCTCAGCACATGAAGACAGAACATTCAGTTAAACTCATCATCTTACTGCAGTGCTAACTCACAGGACATGGAGACAGAGCATCCAGTCAAACTCATCCTCTTACTGCAGCTCTAACTTACAGCACATGGAGACAGAGCTTCCGGTTAAACTCATCCTCTTATTGCAGCTCTAACTCACAGCACATGAAGACAGAACATCCAGTTAAACTCATCATCTTACTGCAGCTGGAACTCACAGCACATGGAGACAGAGCATCCAGTCAAACTCATCCTCTTACTGCAGCACTAACTTACAGCACATGGAGACAGAGCTTCCAGTTAAACTCATCCGCTAACTGCAGCTCTAACTCACAGCACATGGAGAAAGAGCTTCCGGTTAAACTCATCCTCTTACTGCAGCTGGAATTCACAGCACTTAGAGACAGAGCTTCCAGTTAAACTCATCCTCTTACTGCAGCTCGAACTCACAGTACATGAAGACAGAGCTTCCAGTTAAACTCATGCTCTTACTGCAGCTCAAACTCACAGCACATGAAGACAGAGCTCCAGTTAAACTCATCCTCTTACTGGAGCTCAAACTCACAGCACATGGAGACAAAGCTTCCAGTTGAACTCATCCCCTTACTGCAGCTCTAACTCACAGTACATGGAGACAGAGCATCCAGTCAAACTCATCCTCTTACTGCAGCTCTAACTCACAGCACATGGAGACAGAGCATCCGGTTAAACTCATCCTCTTATTGCAGCTCTAAATCACAGCACATGGAGATGGAACATTCAGTTAAATTCATCCTCTTACTGCAGCTCTAACTCACAGCAAATGGAGACAGAACATCCAGTTAAACTCATCCTTTAACTGCAGCTCTAACTCACAGCACATGAAGACAGAGCATGCAGTTAAACTCATCCTCTTACTGCAGCTGGAACTCACAGCACTGGAGACAGAGCTTCCAGTTAAACTCAGCCTTTGATTGCAGCTCTAACTCACAGCACATGAAGACAGAGCTTCCAGTTAAACTCATCCTCTTACTGCAGCTCTAACTCACAGCACATGAAGACAGAGCTTCCAATTAAACTCATCCTTATACTGCAGCTCTAACTCACAGCACATGAAGACAGAGCTTCCAGTTAAACTCATCCTCTTACTGCAGCTCTAACTCACAGCACATGAAGACAGAGCTTCCAATTAAACTCATCCTTATACTGCAGCTCTAACTCACAGCACATGAAGACAGAGCTTCCAGTTAAACTCATCCTCTTACTGCAACTCTAACTCACAGCACATGAAGACAGAGCTTCCAGTTAAACTCATCCTTTTACTGCACCCCTAACTCACAGCACATGAAGTCAGAGCATCCAGTTAAACTCATACTCTTGCTGCAGCTCTAACTCACAGCACATGGAGACAGAGCTTCAAGTTAAACTCATCCTCTTACTGCAGATCTAACTAACAGCACATGGAGACAGAGCATTCAGTTATACTCATCCTCTTACTGCAGCTCTAACTCACAGCACATGAAGCAAGAGCTTCCAGTTAAACTTTTCCTTTACTGCAGCTCTGAATCACAGCACATGGAGACAGAGCATCCAGTTAAACTCATCCTCTTACTGCGTCTCAAACTCACAGCTTATGGAGACAGAGTGTGGAATCATTTTTATATTGATTCATTTAATTATTATTAATTGTTTATCCTTGCTTGCTCTGGCTCAGTTTTTCTTAGGCTATGGTAGTGTACTCTTGCCTGTTTCTGATTAGCCTAGGCCTTCATAGCTGTAGCTTCCACAAATTTGAACAATGCGTAATTGCTTATTGTTTATCTGGAGCAATGCAGTCCTGACAGGGCCAAGATGTTCTCTTTCTCTCTCAAGTTTATGTGTTCTCAGGAAAAACAGTACAAGTTGAGCCTGGGATGCCGAACGATACGATGTATGCATACTCCGGGGCCGGCTTTACGTGGGCTGTGTGCGTCTGCAACATTCCTGTTGATACCATGATGCGTAAATCAGCTTGAGGGGGAGGAGGATGTCAAGATGGACTCTTACTTAAACCACAGCAAAAACCTTGTTGGTTATCCTTGCTTTTGCCTGTAAAGAGAGTTCTCGCATGTGGTGGGGATCCTTTTTCTGCAGAAAAAGTAAACTGACTTTGGCTTCAATATTAACTCCTTTGTCTGTCTGAGTTCTTTATGGGAAGGTAACACCAGGAATATAAACTCAAAATTCCTACAACATTGGGGGGGCTACGTCCCAGAATTCCAATATCTCACCTGCACTCCCTGGAGAATCGGGCGCCGAGACTGAAAACCGTGCACGGGTCGCCTAGGAGACGCTAGGAAAGACCTCAGCCCGGGCGACTGTGAAGGCCCTTTTGGCTGTGTAGGAGGTCATAAATGGGAGGTTCTCCAAAGTTTGTGGTGGAGGTGCGGGTGAGTGACGAATTTTTACTGAATTCGCTTTAGTTGCTGTGTGAGACAGAGGAATTAATATTGCCAATTATGGGACGGACGAACAGTAAGGGGTTGTTGTTGTTCTTCTTCTTGTAAGGACTGTTCTGGGACAAATGTTGACATGACTTTGACTGAGACTGGGCAATTTGTTGAAAGTTGACACAATGGTTCAGGGAATCATTGTGGGTCTGTGACTGAGGAGTGTGTAGAACGCTGACATTATGGTTCTGGGAATCATTGTGGGTAAAGGAATTTGGGTTTCGCTGAAATAGAGCATTGTCTGTGTATGTTATCAAAGCAACGCTGGTCTGAGATCATAAGAAAATTAGAGCCTTGGATCTTTTCCAATGTGAATGAATGTGACAGAGGAAAGTGCACTGAGGTGCGTGTTTTTGTGTGTGTATGTGCTCTGAGCTCAGATTGTGCGTGTGTGTGGAAATCAATGTGAATGAACCTAACTCAGTGAGTGTCTATAAACAACTGCATTGCTGGCATATTTGTTAGTTCTGTCTTTGTTAGATTGAATACAGTTGTCATTCTATTCCGTGAAGTGCTTATATAAATGTCTAAAATGAAATTAGCATTTATTCAAGAATAATTTAAGGTGCCAGTTGATTAGCCTATATTTACAGTATTTTATGGAATCCTTACTGTAATTGCAGGACTGGTAAAAAGTGAAATTTCTAAGAAAAAAGTGTATATTAGCAGTGCAAATTTGTAGGAGTTAAGCCATTTTCTGACTGTGGAGTTGTAAAAGGACAACGTTGCACAAGTAAACAGAATAATTATTCCTTATGAAACCGAGCAAAAGTCCCTATTTCTTGATAAAATAAATGCAAACCCCTCTTAAACGATCAGTAACTATAAACAGAGGGAGTTTAGATGAAGTAACAATTGAGTGTAAATTATACAAACATGGACAAGTGTTTCTAAAATTGTAAACAGCTAGAAAATCTAAGCAGTTTTCTGTAAATAATTAGACTGTGTGAGATTGGTGTGCTAGAAGCATATCTCTGAAAAGAAAATGAAGGAAATGTAGAAACAAGAATAACATAGTGTGTTCAAAATTTGCCAAAGTACTGTTTAACACTGTATACAATAAGAAACTGTGTGCCAAATTCAATTGATGCAGAGGTTTTTCTATCAAGCATTGAAAAATTTCAATTGCTATCTGAAGGTAAAAAATTGAGGTAAAATGATCAGAAAAGTGCCAGTAAATATAAAATATAATATGAAATTTAATGATACATATTAAATTAATATTTTAAAAAAAAATCAAGTGAACTATTGTGGGATTAGAGACTGCATGGGCTCTTAAACAAAGGCGCCAGAGTCAAAACAATAGAGCAAATGGAGCCTTATTGACCAAAGCAGATAAGTGGCACAGATAGGTGAAAGGTCGACATACAGAAGTCAGAGAACAGAAGGATGATGAACAAACGTGACTGAAAGCTTTCCTGATCAAAGAAATGCAATTAAAGATCTTCTCTCCATTTTGTACAGGAACTGTCAACGAGTGTCTTCATGGCAAAGGAAATGAGTGGCTGATAACCTTCTGTTATTTAACTTTTACAGGAAAGGATCCGAACAAGTTGAATTAAAACAAAATTGTTCATTATTGTTTGTCTCTAACTCCTCTTGGAACTTTTCCACAGAGAGCATTGCTGAAGATAAGTGATGAGCTGGCCAGCTGAGGTTTCAACTGTGGGTTTTTAGCTTAAAAGTTTACCTTCTAAAATAGATTTGGGGAAATCCAATTTGAAGTATTAACACAAGACTAAATTCAAAAGGTGGACTACCATATAATGAAAAAGTCCACTAGTAATGTGATCACATATTACTTTGCCATTTCTAAAATTTATTTTTGATTGAGTGGACAGTCAAATAAAAGGTACTGACTGAGGTGACCTTTATGTGCTGGGAGCCCAACGTGAAAACTATTAGTTGAATATTAAATATGTACCAATTTTTGTGAATAAAAAATTAATTTTTTTTGCAAATTGTAACATAGTCTGAAGTAACTCCACCCGGTTCTGCTGATGATGTGGGGAAATGTAAGAATGGTTGGGGCTAATAAGCCCTGACTGTGCATTTCCTCCATGCTTTTAGCGAAACCCTAGACTGAGGTGGATTGCTTAATCATAATTAATTGAGAGGAAAAAATAAAAAATAAAAATGTATTCTCCATTGTGTAAAAGAAGTCTTATCTAATAACACTGCATGTCCTGGACTTAAGGACACCCCACTATCAAATCCTGATATTGAATACTTTGTTGATGATTCGGAGTCAAGAGTCGATAAAGGCAACCTATGTGTTGGATATGCTGTCTGTACTCATGATAGCTGTGTTGATAGTGGCCCTCTGTAACCTACTCACTCCACAGAAGCAGCAGAGCTGGTGGCTCACATCAAACATGTTGACCCAATCAGTTTGGCTGACGCCTTTGCAGACAGAGAAGCAAGGGCAACAGCCAAACACACTCTTGTGGGGCTATTTACACCAATCTGAAGACTGAATCTCATGTGACCTGCAGCGAGCAGAGCATGATGCTGCTCCCCCACAAGAAAAACGTCATCATGGACATCACAGGGAACACAACACACTGATGACGGGTGGGTAGGACCCAATGGTAAACCTATATTACCAAAATCCCTCTTCCATATTGCTGTAGATTTGGTGCATGGGCAGTGCCATGTACCAAGAGGGGGGACCAAGGGGTTAATAGATCAAAGTACTATCACTTCTTTACTAAAAAATTTTTTTAAGAAATGTCTAACATGACAAAGTTATAACACACGGGTCACACGGGGAGGGGTAGTAGTACAGAAGGGGACAATCCCTACACCCCCTGGGCCATTCCACACGTTTCATACATTTAACACCATGCGAAGGGAAGAGATATGTGTTGGTATTGGTATGACTCTTTTCTAGATGGATAGAGGCTTTCCCAGCCACAGCTATAGATGCAATTACAGTGGCTTAAGTTTTGAGAAGGGAAATTATTCCTAGGTGGGGGATTCCAAAAGCGTTATATAGTGATAATGGGCCAGAATTTAGAAATGAAGTACTGGCTCGTTTGGGGAGCAAAATTGGGAATAGAATTGAAAAACATTAAGATATCATCCACAATCAGCGGATTGGCAGAAAGGACTAATGGGACCTTAAAAGCAAAAACTCATGCAAAGCCATGGCTGAGACTAAATGGAATTGTTGCATGTCTGCCGTTGGCATTAACTAGCATGAGAATATCACCACAGCGGGGATTGGGGTTGTCACCTTATGAAGTAGTACATGGGAAACCTTTCGAATTACCACATTTATTACAGAGAACACAAGTAGAAGGAGCAACTCTGGCAGAGTATATGAATAGGATGTTGACTAACAAAAGTGAGATTCAAATGTGCTTCCTCCCAGATCAGTAGCGAGCTGCCACCCGAGAGATAAAGCCTGGAGATTGGATCCTGGTGCGGAGTGTCAGTAAAAAGCGAAGTGGAGGACCCGCGTGGAAGGGTCCATATCAAGTGCTCCTGACCACACCGACTGCAGTAACAATCCAGGAGAGAGAGACGTGGATACATCAGTCACATTGTAAGGTGGTATCTCCTCCTCCAGCTGGTGTGGAGGTACATCTGAATAAGTCAGGATAGACTTGGAGGGAGTCCGATTACAAAGGGGGGCGTGGCATATAGAGCTCGTCCGTCTCAACCTCGGTGAAGAACTTATTTACGCTCCAAGTCAGTAGAGACTCCGGACTTATTCATTAAAAAAAAAAAGGGGGTCTAATAAAATGGCTTACCTCTCCCTGTGTCTGTTCATTTTAAACATATGTAGCGCCTACAATGAATTTGAACAGTATAGTTAAATGCGCCATGGCAGTGTCTACTGCTCGAAGTGGATTAGTTTCAATAGACCCCAATCTAGCCCCACTTAATATAGTACTGGGTTGAAATACTGCACCGATAGGGATGGATATCTGAAATTGGGAATTGTGGGTTCTAATGTCCCACTCATGATAGGCCATTATAGTTCGGAGCAGAAGTTTTGGCGATGTGTCAAAGGAAATGGCACAGAGTTTGTGGGGGTAACCTAGGGGTGCCAGGGGAAACTATTGATTTTCCGTGGGTATCCACAAATAAGTGACTAGAACAATTCGGAATGACTAACCGACCTGGGGGAAGGGTTAGCATCTGGGGAGCCACTACCTTATGATGAAATTAAATTGTTTGCATTAATGGCTGCACCAACGAGCGCTTGGAAAACCCTGGTTGTAAATGACACACCAATTTCTTTTCTGTGTGACACGGGGGCATGTAGAGCTGTTATCAGAAAAGCGAGTGCGATTTTTCCACATCGGCTCAGCACTGATATGATACAAACTTGTGCTGCGAATGGGGCAATGGAACAGCACATAGCAGAGGAGCTCAAATTTGAGGATCCTGATGAGGGAATTGCTACACGCTGCTCTGTAATAATATCCACACAGTGCCCAGTAAACCTCCTGGGGAGGGACGTAATGTCTAAACTGGGGCTCGGGGTGGTTCCTACAGGTCCTACGACGTGGGAGACAAAGCGCTGTGTTCGAGGGAAACGAACAGGCTGAGATTATGGGGATCAGATGGTGGTTCTGGGGAACGGACCCCAGCAATCTACTATGCGTTGCAATTTGCAGATTGACCCCTCGCAGCCGATTACAGAAATGTTGCAAATAGTTCTGGGGAGAGGACTGAAGACCCCCGTGTCTGGTGAAGTGGTGTCTGGTGAAGTATGAATTGACATATTGCTGTGGTACCGTCTAGTCGGCGTGTTTGTCGATGTAAGGTTGTGGGCAACACGTGGTATGGGGTGACAGCCCACACCCTAGCAGAGGGGGCGTTGGAGACGACCTCTGTGAACAGGCGAGGCTGGTGAAAACGGTCAAAGCGAATCGTCAGTCGGCGAGTGGTGCTTCTGTGATCGGTGGGCTTTGAAAAGGAAACACTGGGAAGCAGAAGGCAGAGATCTCAACCTGGGGAGCCCGGGCGGAGATCTCTGTGGAAAGGATCTAGCCTGGGACTGCGCCCTGAATGGGAGATTCAAGGATCTCAGTGGTCAAAAATATGTGCCCAAGTTGGAATTGCAGGATGCTACTACTGCTTATTGTATTTGTTGACAGCTGCACGGGGGGGGGGGGTTGTCAGATTATAGGGCCCACATATGTACCCACATACCAGCTAATGATGAGGCAGGAGGGGTGACTGATCAAGCCTTGCAGCGTTTGAAGGATATATCAGATGCACAACAGCGAGACCTTGCACCAGCATCAGCAGACTCCTGGTGGGACTGGCTCCTGTGTGGAGGATGGGAAGCAGGAGTTACGTCTGTATTAAGTCTTGTGGCAGGGGGATTCGCAGTACTGCTCTTCTGCAGTTACTGTGGGGTTCCCATAATTAAAGTATTGAGATCAAAAAGGTTGAGTGCTAATCCACAATATCAGATGTTTCTGTTTCAGGACACCAATGAAGTGTATACTCTCCCCGTGAATGAAGCACATGGCGAAAATCGAGAGAAGTGGCAAGCTGGTGGATAATCAATTATAAACAGGGGGGAAATGTGGAATCATTTTTATATTGATTCATTTAATTATTATTAATTGTTTATCCTTGCTTGCTCTGGCTCAGTTTAACTTAGGCTATGGTAGTGTACTCTTGCCTGTTTCTGATTAGCCTAGGCCTTCATAGCTGTAGCTTCCACAAATTTGAACAATGCGTAATTGCTTATAGTTTATCTGGAGCAATGCAGTCCTGACAGGGCCAAGATGTTCTCTTTCTCTCTCGAGTTTAAGTGTTCTCAGGAAAAACAGTACAAGTTGAGCCTGGGTTGCCGAACGATACGATGTATGCATACTCCGGGGCCGGCTTTACGTGGGCTGTGTGCGTCTGCAACATTCCTTTTGATACCATGATGTGTAAATCAGCTTGAGGGGGAGGAGGATGTCAAGATGGACTCTTACTTAAACCACAGCAAAATCCTTGCTGGTTATCCTTGCTTTTGCCTGTAACGAGAGTTCTCGCATGTGGTGGGGATCCTTTTTCTGCAGAAAAAGTAAACTGACTTTGGCTTCAATATTAACTCCTTTGTCTGTCTGAGTTCTTTATGGGAAGGTAACACCAGGAATATAAAATCAAAATTCCTACAACACAGAGCATCCAGTTAAACTCATCCTTTTACTGCAGCTCTAACTCACAGCACATGGAGACAGAGCTTCCAGTTAAACTCATCCTCTTACTGCAGCTCTAACTCACAGCACATGGAGACAGAGCTTCCAGTTAAACTCATCCTCTTACTGCAGCTCTAACTCACAGTACATGGAAACAGACCTTCCAGTTAAACTCATCCTCTTACAGCAGCTCTAACTCACAGCACATGGAGACAGAGCTTCCAGTTAAACTCATCCTCTTACTGCAGCTCTAACTCACAGCACATGGAGACAGAGCTTCCAGTTAAACTCATCCTCTTACAGCAGCTCTAACTCACAGCACATGGAGACAGAGCTTCCAGTTAAACTCATCCTCTTACTGCAGCTCTAAATCACAGCACATAGAGACAGAGCTTCCGGTTAAACTCATCCTCTAACAGCAGCTCTAACTCGCAGCACATGGAAACAGACCTTCCAGTTAAACTCATCCTCTTACTGCAGCTCTAACTAACAGCACATGGAGACAGAGCTTCCAGTTAAACTCATCCTTTTACTGCAGCAATAACTCACAGCACATGGAGACAGAGCTTCCAGTAAAACACATCCTCTGACTGCATGTTACTGCATGTTTCATGTTAATTCAAAATGAGCTAGTATTTCTCATGAAATGATGAAATGTCTCATGTTCAACGTCTGATATGTTGTCTATGTTCTATTGTGAATAAATGGGTTTATGAGATTTGCAAATCATCACATTCAGTATTTATTTACAATTTGCACAGCATCCCAACTTTTTTGGAATTGGGGTTGTACAAAAATTGATACCAACCCTCAAGATGCATTTTTTTCCACATACGACAAAATATGAAGGATGCCATTTTCGTAAGGCTTTCTGTTCAATCATGCATAACAAAAGAATTTGATTTCAGTGAGCCTAAAGGCGAGTGGAGAGGCCTGAGACAACCAATAACTGTAAGGTTCATTTCCAGTCTTTTTCCCCATTGGAAGAAATTCAGCTTCAAATAATTAGACAGATTTTGCTGAAGGTGAAACAAAATGATCAAATATATCTATTTTGAATCATTAAAAACAGTCAAGTTACTACATGCATTAGCAAGACCATGTTGTAAAAAATGAAAATACATTCCATCATAATAATTTGTAAAAACAGACTCAGGTGAATCTTATGCAACCTACCTCATTTGTAAACCAACACTCATTAAAATAACATAAAAAATGAGAGAGTCAAAGAACATTTTGTAACAGATCAGATGCATTAAATCTATTTTCTTCCACTCAGAAGAGTACAGTAAAAATCTGACGAAGATTGTGTTTTTTAATTTTTTTATTATAGTTATTCGTATCGCTGCATGCTATTCTCTGGCTTTACAAACACAAAGAAGCTGGAAGCTGGGGGGCTTTGCTCCACTGAACCCCCGCCGGGATTCTGCTTGTAGACCCTACGCAGCCCACAGACCACTGGAGCAATTGTCTTTGGCGCCTCTTCATCTTGGCTCGCCTGCTCTTAGAAAACTTAGTAACACCCCTGTATACACTATATACCCATTCAAAAGTTTCAACCAAGGGCCATAACTCTGTGCATAAGTAAGATACGACATCAATTTCCGAACTGCTTCCACAAAATTAGGTGATAACCTAATGAACGAAGTTTCAATAATTTGACGGTAATAATCTCTGAGAAAGCTTGTGGCCATTGCAGACAATAAACACTATGTTCAGAAGTTCAATCAAGGGCCATAACTTCGAAAACAAATATGCTTCAACATCCATTTTCAAGCTCAAGGTAGATCATGACGAGCTTATTAAGCAGGCAGAAATTGACCCATGTAACTGCCATAATTTTTCAGGTAACTTGTCTCCATCGAAAGTGGGACGGAGCGACGGAAAGAAAGGCGGACAAAACCCAATCCGAAATCCGCCTCACCATTTCATGTCGGGGGATCGTAATGCGCCAACTTTTTTGGAATTGAAGATATACAATAATTAACCCACTACAAGTGAAAGTAGTCAGGGAAACTGATTTATAATGATAGAGTCAATATGACACTCTTAACTTACCTTTGATCACCTGGAAATTCTCCATTAAAGTGCCATGGATGTTCCATAGACCGATCACTCTTCACAGACTGACAGCTGGGTACAGGTGACCCTGGTCTCTCTAACCGAACCCAGTAAATTCAGCAAAGAGACAGAGCTTCCAGATAAACTAAAACTCTTTCAGCAGCTCTAACTCACAGCACATGGAGACAGAGCTTCCAGTTAAACTAAAACTCTTTCAGCAGCTCTAACTCACAGCACATGGAGACAGAGCTTCCAGTTAAACTAAAACTCTTTCAGCAGCTCTAACTCACAGCACATGGAGACAGAGCTTCCAGTGAAACTCATCCTCTTACTACAGCTCTAACTCACAACACATGAAGACAGAGATTCCAGTTAAACTCATCCTCTTACTGCAGCTCTAACTCACAGCACATGGAGACAGAGATTCCAGTTAAACTCATTCTCTTACTGCAGCTCAAACTCAGAGCACATGGAGACAAAGC
>CM056197.1:147651392-147673770 GCA_029692085.1 Gymnothorax javanicus | reverse complement strand
AGTAGAGGATGAGTTTAACTGAATCTCTGTTTCCATGTGCTGTGAGTTAGAGCTGCAGTAGAGGATGAGTTTAACTGAATGCTCTGTCTCCATGTGCTGTGAGTTAGTGCTGCAGTAAGAGGATGAGTTTAGCGTGAAGCCATGTCTCCATGGGTTGTGAGTTAGAGCTGCAGTGAAAGGATGAGTTTAACTGGAAGCTCGGTCTTCATGTGCTGTGAGTTACAGCTGCAGTAAGAGGATGAATTTAACCGGAAGCTCTGTCTCCGTGGGCTGTGAGTTTGAGCTGCAGTAAGAAGATGAGTTTAACTGGAAGCTCTGTCTCCATGTGCTGTGAGATAGAGCTGCAGTTAGAGGATGAGTTTAACCGTAGCTCTGTCTTCATGTGCTGGGAGTTAGTGCTGCAGTAAGAGGATGATTTTAACTGAATGCTCTGTCTTCATGTGCTGTGATTTAGAGCTGCAGTAAGAGGATTATTTTAACTGAATGCTCAGTCTCCATGTGCTGTGAGTTAGAGCTGCAGTAAAAGGATGAGTTTAACTGGAAGCTCTGTCTTCATGTGCTGTGAGTTAGTGCTGTAGTAAGAGGATGAGTTTAACCGAAGCTCTGTCTCCATGGGCTGTGAGATAGAGCTGCAGTAAGAGGATGAGTTTAACTGGAAGCTCTGTCTTCATGTGCTCTGAGTTAGAGCTGCAGTAAAAAGGATGAGTTTAACTGAATGCTCTGTCTCCTTGTGCTGTGAGTTAGAGCTGCAGTAAGAGGATGAGTTTAACTGAATGCTCTGTCTCCATCTGCTGTGATTTTGAGCTGCCGTAAGAGGGATTATTTTAACTGAATGCTCTGTCTCCATGTGCTGTGAGTTAGAGCTGCAGTAAAGGATGAGTTTAACTGGAAGCTCTGTCTTCATGTGCTGTGAGTTAGTGCTGCAGTTAGAGGATGAGTTTAACCGGAAGCTCTGTCTCCATGGGATGTGAGTTAGAGCTGCAGTTAGAGGATGAGTTTAACTGAATGCTCTGTCTCCATGTGCTGTGAGTTCGAGCTGCAGTAAGAGGATGAGTTTAACTGAATGCTCTGTCTCCATGTGCTGTGAGTTTGTGCTGCAGTAAGAGGATGACTTTAACGTCAAGCTCTGTCTCCATGGGTTGTGAGTTAGAGCTGCAGTAAAAGGATGAGTTTAACTGGATGCTCGCTCTTCATGTGCTGTGAGTTACAGCTGCAGTAAGACGATTAGTTTAACCCTTTCACGCCGGTATACGTCAAATGACGTGTTGCGTGACATGTCCCGTTTTGCCGGAACACGTCAAATGACGTATTCCTTAGGGAGCTTCAGAAAAACACTTTTGAGCACTTTGCGCTATAGAAAATCGACCGAAAACTCTCCTTTATTAGCTAACCGTGTAGTTCGTTCATTCTATTCTCTTCAATATGAGCTGGGTAAATGGTCTCTTTTCGACTCTGATGATGAGGAATTCCTTGGCTTTGAAGACTATTTAAATAGTTAGATCCTGGGTCCCTTCAATAAATGAAAATTCAGCAATGACCCAAATTTGTGTTGTTCTAGTCTAATTAATTCAGGTTTAGGAGCTCATATTACAGGGAGAAGTATTTAGGCGTGAAAGGGTTAACAGGAAGCTCTGTCTCCGTGGGCTGTGAGTTAGAGCTGCAGTAAGAAGATGAGTTTAACTGGAAGCTCTGTCTCCATGTGCTGTGAGTTAGAGCTGCAGTTAGAGGATGAGTTTAACCGGAAGCTCTGTCTCCATGTGCTGTGAGTTAGAGCTGCAGTAAGAGGATGAGTTTAACTGGAAGCTCTGCCTCCATGTGCTGTGAGTGAGATCGGCAGTAAGAGGATGAGTTTAACTGGATGCTCTGTCTCTATGTGCTATGATTTAGAGCTGCAGTAAAATGATGAGTTTAACTGGAAGCTCTGTCTTCATGTGCTGTGATTTAGAGCTGCAGTAAAAGGATTAGTTTAACTGGAAGCTCTGTCTCCATGTGCTGTGAGTTAGAGCTGCAGTAAGAGGATGAATTTAACTGGAAGCTCTGTCTCCATGTGCTGTGAGTGAGAGCTGCAGTAAGTGGATGAGTTTAACTGGATGCTCTGTCTCTATGTGCTGTGATTTAGAGCTGCAGTTAAAGGACGAGTTTAACTGTTTGCTCTGTTTTCATATGCTGTGAGTTAGAGCTGCAGTAAGCAGATGAGTTTAACTGGAATCTCTGTCTCCATGTGCTGTGATGTAGAGCTGCAGTAAGAGGATGAGTTTAACTGGATGCTCTGTCTTCATGTGCTGTGAGTTAGAGCTGCAGTAATAGGATCAGTTTAACCGGAAGCTCTGTCTTCATGTGCTGTGAGTGTGAGCTGCCTTAAGAGGATGAGTTTAGCTGAATGCTCTGTCTCCTTGTGCTGTGAGTTAGAGCTGCAGTAAGAGGATGAGTTTAACTGAATCCTCTGTCTCCATGTGCTGTTAGTTTGATCTGCAGTAAGAGGATGAGTTTAACTTGAAGCTCTGTCTCCATGTGCTGTGAGTTAGAGCTGCAGTAAGAGGATGAGATTAACTGGATACTCTGTCTCCATGTGCTGTTAGTTAGATCTGCAGTAAGAGGATGAGTTTAACTGGAAGCTCTGTCTTCATGTGCTCTGAGTTTGAGCTGCAGGAAAAGGATGAGTTTAACTGGAAGCTCTGTCTTCATGTGCTGGGAGTTAGTGCTGCAGTAAGAGGATGAGTTTAACTGAATGCTCTGTCTCCATGTGCTGTGATTTAGAGCTGCAGTTAGAGGATTATTTTAACTGAATGCTCTGTCTCCATGTGCTGTGAGTTAGAGCTGCAGTAAAAGGATGAGTTTAACTGGAAGCTCTGTCTTCATGTGCTGTGAGTTAGTGCTGCAGTAAGAGGATGAGTTTAACCGGAAGCTCTGTCTCCATGGGCTGTGAGATAGAGCTGCAGTAAGAGGATGAGTTTAACTGGAAGCTTTGTCTTCATGTGCTCTGAGTTAGAGCTGCAGTAAAAGGATGAGTTTAACAGAAAGCTCTGTCTCCTTGTGCTGTGAGTTAGAGCTGCAGTAAGAGTATGAGTTTAACTGAATGCTCTGTCTCCATGTGCTGTGATTTAGAGCAGCAGTAAGAAGATTATTTTAACTGAATGCTCTGTCTCCATGTGCTGTGAGTTAGAGCTGCAGTAAAAGGATGAGTTTAACTGGAAGCTCTGTCTTCATGTGCTGTGAGTTAGTGCTGCAGTAAGAGGATGAGTTTAACCGGAAGCTCTGTCTCCATGGGATGTGAGTTAGAGCTGCAGTTAGAGGAAGAGTTTAACTAAATGCTCTGTCTCCATGTGCTGTGAGTTAGAGCTGCAGTAAGAGGATGGGTTTAACTGAATGCTCTGTCTCCATGTGCTGTGAGTTAGTGCTGCAGTAAGAGGATGAGTTTAACGTTAAGCTCAGGCTCCATGGGTTGTGAGTTAGAGCTGCAGTAAAAGGATGAGTTTTACTGGAAGTTCGGTCTTCATGTGCTGTGAGTTACAGCTGCAGTAAGAGGATGAGTTTAACTGAATGCTCTGTCTCCGTGGGCTGTGAGTTAGAGCTGCAGTAAGAAGATGAGTTTAACTGGAAGCTCTGTCTCCATGTGCTGTGAGTTAGAGCTGCAGTTAGAGGATGAGTTTAACCGGAAGCTCTGTCTTCATGTGCTGGGAGTTAGTGCTGCAGTAAGAGGATGAGTTTAACTGAATGCTCTGTCTCCATGTGCTGTGATTTAGAGCTGCAGTTAGAGGATTATTTTAACTGAATGCTCTGTCTCCATGTGCTGTGAGATAGAGCTGCAGTAAAAGGATGAGTGTAACTGGAAGCTCTGTCTTCATGTGCTGTGAGTTAGTGCTGCAGTAAGAGGATGAGTTTAACCGGAAGCTCTGTCTCCATGGGCTGTGAGATCGAGCTGCAGTAAGAGGATGAGTTTAACTGGAAGCTCTGTCTTCATGTGCTCTGATTTAGAGCTGCAGTAAAAGGAAGAGTTTAACTGAATGCTCTGTCTCCTTGTGCTGTGAGTGAGAGCTGCAGTAAGTGGATGAGTTTAACTGAATGCTTTGTCTCCATGTGCTGTGATTTAGAGCTGCAGTAAGAGGATTATTTTAACTGAATGCTCTGTCTCCATGTGCTGTGAGTTAGAGCTGCAGTAAAAGGATGAGTTTAACTGGAAGCTCTGTCTTCATGTGCTGTGAGTTAGTGCTGCAGTAAGAGGATGAGTTTAACCGGAAGCTCTGTCTCCATAGGATGTGAGTTAGAGCTGCAGTTAGAGGATGAGTTTAACTGAATGCTCTGTCTCCATGTGCTGTGAGTTAGAGCTGCAGTAAGAGGATGAGTTTAACTGAATGCTCTGTCTCCATGTGCGGTGAGTTAGTGCTGCAGTAAGAGGATGAGTTTAACGTGAAGCCATGTCTCCATGGGTTGTGAGTTAGAGCTGCAGTAAAAGGATGAGTTTAACTGGAAGCTCGGTCTTCATGTGCTGTGAGTTACAGCTGCAGTAAGAGGATGAATTTAACCGGAAGCTCTGTCTCCGTGGGCTGTGAGTTTGAGCTGCAGTAAGAAGATGAGTTTAACTGGAAGCTCTGTCTCCATGTGCTGTGAGATAGAGCTGCAGTTAGAGGATGAGTTCAACCGGTAGCTCTGTCTTCATGTGCTGGGAGTTAGTGCTGCAGTAAGAGGATGATTTTAACTGAATTCTCTGTCTCCATGTGCTGTGATTTAGAGCTGCAGTAAGAGGATTATTTTAACTGAATGCTCAGTCTCCATGTGCTGTGAGTTAGAGCTGCAGTAAAAGCATGAGTTTAACTGGAAGCTCTGTCTTCATGTGCTGTGAGTTAGTGCTGCAGTAAGAGGATGAGTTTAACCGGAAGCTCTGTCTCCATGGGCTGTGAGATAGAGCTGCAGTAAGAGGATGAGTTTAACTGGAAGCTCTGTCTTCATGTGCTCTGAGTTAGAGCTGCAGTAAAAGGATGAGTTTAACTGAATGCTCTGTCTCCTTGTGCTGTGAGTTAGAGCTGCAGTAAGAGGATGAGTTTAACTGAATGCTCTGTCTCCATCTGCTGTGATTTTGAGCTGCCGTAAGAGGATTATTTTAACTGAATGCTCTGTCTCCATGTGCTGTGAGTTAGAGCTGCAGTAAAAGGATGAGTTTAACTGGATGCTCGCTCTTCATGTGCTGTGAGTTACAGCTGCAGTAAGACTATTAGTTTAACCGGAAGCTCTGTCTCCGTGGGCTGTGAGTTAGAGCTGCAGTAAGAAGATGAGTTTAACTGGAAGCTCTGTCTCCATGTGCTGTGAGTTAGAGCTGCAGTTAGAGGATGAGTTTAACCGGAAGCTCTGTCTCCATGTGCTGTGAGTTAGAGCTGCAGTAAGAGGATGAGTTTAACTGGAAGCTCTGCCTCCATGTGCTGTGAGTGAGATCGGCAGTAAGAGGATGAGTTTAACTGGATGCTCTGTCTCTATGTGCTATGATTTAGAGCTGCAGTAAAATGATGAGTTTAACTGGAAGCTCTGTCTTCATGTGCTGTGATTTAGAGCTGCAGTAAAAGGATTAGTTTAACTGGAAGCTCTGTCTCCATGTGCTGTGAGTTAGAGCTGCAGTAAGAGGATGAATTTAACTGGAAGCTCTGTCTCCATGTGCTGTGAGTGAGAGCTGCAGTAAGTGGATGAGTTTAACTGGATGCTCTGTCTCTATGTGCTGTGATTTAGAGCTGCAGTTAAAGGACGAGTTTAACTGTTAGCTCTGTTTTCATATGCTGTGAGTTTGAGCTGCAGTAAGCAGATGAGTTTAACTGGAATCTCTGTCTCCATGTGCTGTGATGTAGAGCTGCAGTAAGAGGATGAGTTTAACTGGAATCTCTGTCTCCATGTGTTGTGAGTTAGAGCTGTATTAAGAGGATGAGTTTCACTGGAAGCTCTGTCTCCATGTGCTGTGAGTTAGAGCTGCTGAAAGAGTTTTAGTTTATCTGGAAGCTCTGTCTCTTTGCTGAATTTACAGGGTTCGGTTAGAGAGACCAGGGTCACCTGTACCCAGCTCTCAGTCTGTGAAGAGTGATCGGTCTATGGAACATCCATGGAACTTTAATGGAGAATTTCCAGGTGATCAAAGGTAAGTTAAGAGTGTCATATTGACTCTATCATTATAAATCAGTTTCCCTGACTACTTTCACTTGTAGTGGGTTAATTATTGTATATCTTCAATTCCAAAAAGTTGGCGCACACGATCCCCGACATGAAATGGTGAGGCGGATTTCAGATTGGGTTTTGTCTGCCTTTCTTTCCGTCCCTCCTTCCCACTTTCAATGGAGACAAGTTACCTGAAAAATTATGGCAGTTACATGGGTCAATTTCTGCCTGCTTAATAAGCTCGTCATGATCTACCTTGAGCTTGAAAATGGATGTTGAAGCATATTTGTTTTCGAACTTATGGCACTTGATTGAACTTCTGAACATAGTGTTTATTGTCTGCAATGGCCACAAGCTTTCTCAGAGATTATTACCGTCAAATTATTGAAACTTCGTTCATTGAGTTATCACCTAATTTTGTGGGAGCAGTTCTGAAATTGATGTCGTAGCAAAGACCGGAAGCTCTGTCTCCATGGGATGTGAGTTAGAGCTGCAGTTAATGGATGAGTTTAACTGGAAGCTCTGTCTTCATGTGCTGTGAGTGAGAGCTGCAGTAAGAGGATGAGTTTAACTGGAAGGTCTGTCTCCGTGTGCTGTGAGTTAGAGCTGCACTAAGAGGATGAGTTTACCTGGAAGCTCTGTCTCTATGTGCTGTGAGTGAGAGATGCAGTAAGAGGAGGAGTTTAACTGGAAGGTCTGTCTCCATGTGCTGTGAGTTAGAGCTGCACTGAGAGGATGAGTTTAACTGGAAGCTCTGTCTCCATGTGCTGTGAGTTAAAGCTGCAGTAAGAGGATGAGTTTAACTGGAATCTCTGTTTCCATGTGCTGTGAGTTAGAGCTGCAGTAAGAGGATGAGTTTAACTGGAAGCTCTGTCTCCATGTGCTGTGAGTTAGAGCGGCAGTAAGAGGATGAGTTTAACTGGAAGGTCTGTCTCCATGTGCTGTGAGTTAGAGCTGCAGTAAGAGGATGAGTTTAACTGGATGCTCTGTCTTCATGTGCTGTGAGTTAGAGCTGCAGTAATAGGATCAGTTTAACCGGAAGCTCTGTCTTCATGTGCTGTGAGTGAGAGCTGCCTTAAGAGGATGAGTTTAGCTGAATGCTCTGTCTCCATGTGCTGTGAGTTAGAGCTGTAGTAAGAGGATGAGTTTAACTTGAAGCTCTGTCTCCATGTGCTGTGAGTTAGAGCGGCAGTAAGAGGATGAGTTTAACTGGAAGGTCTGTCTCCATGTGCTGTGAGTTAGAGCTGCAGTAAGAGGATGAGTTTAACTGGATGCTCTGTCTTCATGTGCTGTGAGTTAGAGCTGCTGTAATAGGATCAGTTTAACCGGAAGCTCTGTCTTCATGTGCTGTGAGTGAGAGCTGCCTTAAGAGGATGAGTTTAGCTGAATGCTCTGTCTCCTTGTGCTGTGAGTTAGAGCTGCAGTAAGAGGATGAGTTTAACTGAATCCTCTGTCTCCATGTGCTGTTAGTTTGATCTGCAGTAAGAGGATGAGTTTAACTTGAAGCTCTGTCTCCATGTGCTGTGAGTTAGAGCTGCAGTAAGAGGATGAGATTAACTGGATACTCTGTCTCCATGTGCTGTTAGTTAGATCTGCAGTAAGAGGATGAGTTTAACTGGAAACTCTGTTTCCATGTGCTGTAAGTTAGATCTGCAGTAAAAAGATGAGTTTAACCGGAAGCTCTGTCTCCATGTGCTGTTAGTTAGAGCTGCAGTAAGAGGATGAGTTTAACTTGAAGCTCTGTCTCCATGTGCTGTGAGTTAGAGCTGCAGTAAGAGGATGAGTTTAACTGTATGCTCTGTCTTCATGTGCTGTGAGTTTGAGCTGCCTTAAGAGGATGAGTTTAACTGAATGCTCTGTCTCCATGTGCTGTGAGTTAGAGCTGTAGTAAGAGGATGAGTTTAACTAAATGCTCTGTCTCCATGTGCTGTGATTTAGAGCTGCAGTATGAGGATGAGTTTAACTTCGAGCTCTGTCTCCATGTGAGTTAGAGCTGCAGTAAGAGGATGAGTTAAACTGAATGCTCTGTCCCCATGTGCTGTTAGTTAGATCTGCAGTAAGAGGATGAGTTTAACTTGAAGCTCTGTCTCCATGTGCTGTGAGTTAGAGCTGCAGTAAGAGGATGAGTTTAACTTGAAGCTCTGTCTCCATGTGAGTTAGAGCTGCAGTAAGAGGATGAGTTTAACTGAATGCTCTGTCTCCATGTGCTGTTAGTTAGATCTGCAGTTAAAGGATGAGTTTAACTTGAAGCTCTGTCTCCATGTGCTGTGAGTTAGAGCTGCAGTAAGAGGATGAGTTTAACTGGATGCTCTGTCTCCATGTGCTGTGAGTTAGAGCTGTCGTAAGAGGATGAGTTTAACTAAATGCTCTGTCTCCATGTGCTGTGATTTAGAGCTGCAGTAAGAGGATTAGTTTAACTGAATGCTCTGTCTCCATGTGCTGTTAGTTAGATCTACAGTAAGAGGATGAGTTTAACTGGAAACTCTGTTTCCATGTGCTGTTAGTTAGATCTGCAGTAAAAGGATGAGTTTAACCGGAAGCTCTGTCTCCATGTGCTGTGAGTCAGAGCTGCAGTAAGAGGATGAGTTCAACTTGAAGCTCTGTCTCCATGTGCTGTGAGTTAGAGCTGCAGTAAGAGGATGAGTTTAACTGGATGCTCTGTCTTCATGTGCTTTGAGTTAGAGCTGCAGTAATAGGATCAGTTTAACCGGAAGCTCAGTCTTCATATGCTGTGAGTTAGAGCTGCCTTAAGAGGATGAGTTTAACTGAATGCTCTGTCTCCATGTGCTGTGAGTTAGAGCTGTCGTAAGAGGATGAGTTTAACTAAATGCTCTGTCTCCATGTGCTGTGATTTAGAGCTGAAGTAAGAGGATGAGTTTAACTTGAAGCTCTGTCTCCATGTGCTGTGAGTTAGAGCTGCAGTAAGAGGATGAGTTTAACTGAATGCTCTGTCTCCATGGGCTGGTAGTTAGATCTGCAGTAAGAGGATGAGTTTAACTTGAAGCTCTGTCTCCATGTGCTGTGAGTTAGAGCTGCAGTAAGAGGATGAGTTTAACTGGATGCTCTGTCTCCATGTGCTGTTAATTAGATCTGCAGTAAAAGGATGAGTTTAACCGGAAGCTCTGTCTCCATGTGCTGTGAGTTGTTGCTGTAGTAAGATGATAGGTTTAACTGGAAGCTCTGTCTCCATGCGCTGTGGGTTGTTGCTGCAGTAAGAGGATGAGTTTTACCGGAAGCTCTGTCTCCATGGGCTGTGAGTTATTGCTGCAGTAAGAGGATGAGTTTAACTGGAAGCTCTGTCTTCATGTGCTCTGAGTTTGAGCTGCAGGAAAAGGATGAGTTTAACTGGAAGCTCTGTCTTCATCTGCTGGGAGTTAGTGCTGCAGTAAGAGGATGAGTTTAACCGGAAGCTCAGTCTTCATATGCTGTGAGTTAGAGCTGCCTTAAGAGTATTAGTTTAACTGAATGCTCTGTCTCCATGTGCTGTGATTTAGAGCTGCAATTAGAGGATTATTTTAACTGAATGCTCTGTCTCCATGTGCTGTGAGTTAGAGCTGCAGTAAAAGGATGAGTTTAACTGGAAGCTCTGTCTTCATGTGCTGTGAGTTAGTGCTGCAGTAAGAGGATGAGTTTAACCGGAAGCTCTGTCTCCATGGGCTGTGAGATAGAGCTGCAGTAAGAGGATGAGTTTAACTGGAAGCTTTGTCTTCATGTGCTCTGAGTTAGAGCTGCAGTAAAAGGATGAGTTTAACAGAAAGCTCTGTCTCCTTGTGCTGTGAGTTAGAGCTGCAGTAAGAGGATGAGTTTATCTGAATGCTCTGTCTCCATGTGCTGTGATTTAGAGCTGCAGTAAGAAGATTATTTTAACTGAATGCTCTGTCTCCGTGTGCTGTGAGTTAGAGCTGCAGTAAAAGGATGAGTTTCACTGGAAGCTCTGTCTTCATGTGCTGTGAGTTAGAGCTGCAGTAAGAGGATGAGTTTAACTGAATGCTCTGTCTCCATGTGCTGTGAGTTAGTGCTGCAGTAAGAGGATGAGTTTAACGTCAAGCTCTGTCTCCATGGGTTGTGAGTTAGAGCTGCAGTAAAAGGATGAGTTTAACTGGAAGCTCGGTCTTCATGTGCTGTGAGTTACAGCTGCAGTAAGAGGATGAGTTTAACCGGAGGCTCTGTCTCCGTGGGCTGTGAGTTAGAGCTGCAGTGAGAAGATGAGTTTAACTGGAATCTCTGTCTCCATGTGCTGTGAGTTAGAGCTGCAGTTAGAGGATGAGTTTAACCGGAAGCTCTGTCTCCATGTGCTGTGAGTTAGAGCTGCAGTAAGAGGATGAGTTTAACTGGAAGCTCTGCCTCCATGTGCTGTGAGTGAGATCTGCAGTAAGAGGATGAGTTTAACTGGATGCTCTGTCTCTATGTGCTATGATTTAGAGCTGCAGTAAAATGATGAGTTTAACTGGAAGCTCTGTCTTCATGTGCTGTTATTTAGAGCTGCAGTAAAAGGATTAGTTTAACTGGAAGCTCTGTCTCCATGTGCTGTGAGTTAGAGCTGCAGTAAGAGGATGAATTTAACTGGAAGCTCTGTCTCCATGTGCTGTGAGTGAGAGCTGCAGTAAGTGGATGAGTTTAACTGGATGCTCTGTCTCTATGTGCTGTGATTTAGAGTTGCAGTAAAAGGACGAGTTTAACTGTTAGCTCTGTTTTCATATGCTGTGAGTTAGAGCTGCAGTAAGCAGATGAGTTTAACTGGAATCTCTTTTTCCTTGTGCTGTGAGTTAGAGCTGCAATAAGAGGATGAGTTTAACTGGAATCTCTGTCTCCATGTGTTGTGAGTTAGAGCTGTAGTAAGAGGATGAGTTTCACTGGAAGCTCTGTCTCCATGTGCTGTGAATTAGAGCTGCTGAAAGAGTTTTAGTTTATCTGGAAGCTCTGTCTCTTTGCTGAATTTACAGGGTTCGGTTAGAGAGACCAGGGTCACCTGTACCCAGCTCTCAGTCTGTGAAGAGTGATCGGTCTATGGAACATCCATGGCACTTTAATGGAGAATTTCCAGGTGATCAAAGGTAAGTTAAGAGTGTCATATTGACTCTATCATTATAAATCAGTTTCCCTGACTACTTTCACTTGTAGTGGGTTAATTATTGTATATCTTCAATTCCAAAAAAGTTGGCGCATTACGATCCCCCGACATGAAATGGTGAGGCGGATTTCAGATTGGGTTTTGTCTGCCTTTCTTTCCGTCCCTCCGTCCCACTTTCAATGGAGACAAGTTACCTGAAAAATTATGGCAGTTACATGGGTCAATTTCTGCCTGCTTAATAAGCTCGTCATGATCTACCTTGAGCTTGAAAATGGATGTTGAAGCATATTTGTTTTGAAGTTATGGCCCTTGATTGAACTTATGAACATAGTGTTTATTGTCTGCAATGGCCACAAGCTTTCTCAGAGATTATTACCGTCAAATTATTGAAACTTCGTTCATTGGGTTATCACCTAATTTTGTGGGAGCAGTTCTGAAATTGATGTAAGTAGCAAAGACCGGAAGCTCTGTCTCCATGGGATGTGAGTTAGAGCTGCAGTTAATGGATGTGTTTAACTGGAAGCTCTGTCTTCATGTGCTGTGAGTGAGAGCTGCAGTAAGAGGATGAGTTTAACTGGAAGGTCTGTCTCCATGTGCTGTGAGTTAGAGCTGCACTAAGAGGATGAGTTTACCTGGAAGCTCTGTCTCTATGTGCTGTGAGTGAGAGATGCAGTAAGAGGAGGAGTTTAACTGGAAGGTCTGTCTCCATGTGCTGTGAGTTAGAGCTGCACTTAGAGGATGAGTTTAGCTGGAAGCTCTGTCTCCATGTGCTGTGAGTAAGAGCTGCTGAAAGAGTTTTAGTTTAACTGGAAGCTCTGTCTCCATGTGCTGTGACTTATAGCTGCTGAACGAGTTTTAGTTTAACTGGAAGCTCTGTCTGTTTGCTGAATTTACAGGGTTTGGGTAGAGAGACCAGGGTCATCTGTCCCCAGCTCTCAGTCTGTGAAGAGTGATCGGTCTATGAAACTTCCATGGAACTTTAACAGAGAATTTCCAGGGGATCAAAGGTAAGTTAAGAAAAAAAGAACTCGGCTTTACAATTATCAATATGCCTCAATAAAGCCTAATCGTCTGAAGAATCTGTCTCTCTCCAATTGCTTGAGGATGGGGGAACCTCATGATATGAAAATATGTTTGAATGAAAACCACAACATGAGTTAGAGCTGCAGTAAGAGGATGAGTTTAACCGGAAGCTCTGTCTCCATGGGCTGTGAGTAAGAGCTGCAGTAAGAGGATGAGTTTAACTGGAAGCTCTGTCTTCATGTGCTCTGTGTTAGAGCTGCAGTAAAAGGATGAGTTTAACTGAATGCTCTGTCTCCTTGTGCTGTGAGTTAGAGCTGCAGTAAGAGGATGAGTTTAAATGAATGCTCTGTCTCCATGTGCTGTGATTTAGAGCTGCAGTAAGAGGATTATTTTAACTGAATGCTCTGTCTCCATGTGCTGTGAGTTAGAGCTGCAGTAAACGGATGAGTTTAACTGGATGCTCTGTCTTCATGTGCTGTGAGTTTGAGCTGCAGTAAGAGGATGAGTTTAACTGGAAACTCTGTCTCCATGTGCTGTGAGTGAGAGCTGCAGCAAGTGAATCAGTTTAACTGGATGCTCTGTCTCTATGTGCTGTGATTTAGAGCTGCAGTAAAAGGACGAGTTTTACTGTTAGCTCTGTTTTCATATGCTGTGAGTTAGCGCTGCAGTAAGCAGATGAGTTTAACTGGAATCTCTGTCTCCATGTGCTGTGAGTTAGAGCTGCAGTAAGAGGATGAGTTTAACTGGAATCTCTGTCTCCATGTGTTGTGAGTTAGAGCTGTAGTAAGAGGATGAGTTTCACTGGAAGCTCTGTCTCCATGTGCTGTGAGTTAGAGCTGCTGAAAGAGTTTTAGTTTATCTGGAAGCTCTGTCTCTGCTGAATTTACAGGGTTCGGTTAGAGAGACCAGGGTCACCTGTACCCAGCTGTCAGTCTGTGAAGAGTGATCGGTCTATGGAACATCCATGGCACTTTAATGGAGAATTTCCAGGTGATCACAGGTAAGTTAAGAGTGTCATATTGACTCTATCATTATAAATCAGTTTCCCTGACTACTTTCACTTGTATTGGGTTAATTATTGTATATCTTCAATTCCAAAAAAGTTGGCGCATTACGATCCCCCGACATGAAATGGTGAGGCGGATTTCAGATTGGGTTTTGTCTGCCTTTCTTTCCGTCCCTCCGTCCCACTTTCAATGGAGACAAGTTACCTGACAAATTATGGCAGTTACATGGGTCAATTTCTGCCTGCTTAATAAGCTCGTCATGATCTACCTTGAGCTTGAAAATGGATGTTGAAGCATATTTGTTTTTCGGGTTATGGCCCTTGATTGAACTTCTGAACAAAGTGTTTATTGTCTGCAATGGCCACAAGCTTTCTCAGAGATTATTACCGTCAAATTATTGAAACTTCGTTCATTGGGTTATCACCTAATTTTGTGGGGAGCAGTTCTGAAATTGATGTAAGTAGCTAAAGACCGGAAGCTCTGTCTCCATGGGATGTGAGTTAGAGCTGCAGTTAATGGATGAGTTTAACTGGAAGCTCTGTCTTCATGTGCTGTGAGTGAGAGCTGCAGTAAGAGGATGAGTTTAACTGGAAGGTCTGTCTCCATGTGCTGTGAGTTAGAGCTGCACTAAGAGGATGAGTTTACCTGGAAGCTCTCTCTCTATGTGCTGTGAGTTAGAGATTCAGTAAGAGGAGGAGTTTAACTGGAAGGTCTGTCTCCATGTGCTGTGAGTTAGAGCTGCACTTAGAGGATGAGTTTAACTGGAAGCTCTGTCTCCATGTACTGTGACTTAGAGCTGCTGAAAGAGTTTTAGTTTAACTGGAAGCTCTGTCTCCATGTGCTGTGACTTAGAGCTGCTGAACGAGTTTTAGTTTAACTGGAAGCTCTGTCTCTTTGCTGAATTTACAGGGTTTGGGTAGAGAGACCAGGGTCATCTGTACCCAGCTGTCAGTCTGTGAAGAGTGATCGGTCTATGAAACGTCCATGGAACTTTAACGGAGAATTTCCAGGGGATCAAAGGTAAGTTAAAAAAAAAGAACTTCGGCTTTACATTTATCAATATGCCTCAATAAAGCCTAATCGTCTGAGGAATCTGTCTCTCTCCAATTGCTTGAGGATGGGGGAACCTAATGATATGAAAATATGTTTGAATGAAAACCACAACATGAGTTAGAGCTGCAGTAAGAAGATGAGTTTAACTGGAATCTCTGTTTCCATGTGCTGTGAGTTAGAGCTGCAGTAAGAGGATGAGTTTAACTGGAAGGTCTGTCTCCATGTGCTGTGAGTTAGAGCGGCAGTAAGAGGATGAGTTTAACTGGAAGGTCTGTCTCCATGTGCTGTGAGTTAGAGCTGCAGTAAGAGGATGAGTTTAACTGGATGCTCTGTCTTCATGTGTTGTGAGTTAGAGCTGCAGTAATAGGATCAGTTTAACCGGAAGCTCTGTCTTCATGTGCTGTGAGTTAATGCTGCCTTAAGAGGATGAGTTTAACTGAATGCTCTGTCTCCATGTGCTGTGAGTTAGAGCTGTAGTAAGAGGATGAGTTTAACTAAATGCTCTGTCTCCATGTGCTGTGATTTAGAGCTGCAGTAAGAGGATGAGTTTAACTTGAAGCTCTGTCTCCATGTGCTGTTAGTTAGATCTGCAGTAAGAGGATGAGTTTAACTTGAAGCTCTGTCTCCATGTGCTGTTAGTTAGATCTGCAGTAAAAGGATGAGTTTAACCGGAAGCTCTGTCTCCATGTGCTGTTTGAGCTGCAGTAATAGGATGAGTTTAACTTGAAGCTCTGTCTCCATGTGCTGTGAGTTAGAGCTGCAGGAAGAGGATGAGTTTAACTGGATGCTCTGTCTTCATGTGCTGTGAGTAAGAGCTGCCTGAAGAGTATGAGTTTAACTGAATACTCTGTCTCCATGTGCTGTGAGTTAGAGCTGTAGTAAGAGGATGAGTTTAACTAAATGCTCTGTCTCCATGTGCTGTGATTTAGAGCTGCAGTAAGAGGATGAGTTTAACTTGAAGCTCTGTCTCCATGTGAGTTAGAGCTGCTGTAAGAGGATGAGTTTAACCGAATGCTCTGTCTCCATGTGCTGTTAGTTAGATCTGCAGTAAGAGGATGAGTTTAACTTGAAGCTCTGTCTCCATGTGCTGTGATTTAGAGCTGCAGTAAGAGGATGAATTTAACTTGAAGCTCTGTCTCCATGTGAGTTAGAGCTGCAGTAAGAGGATGAGTTTAACTGAATGCTCTGTCTCCATGTGCTGTTAGTTAGATCTGCAGTAAAAGGATGAGTTTAACTTGAAGCTCTGTCTCCATGTGAGTTAGAGCTGCAGTAAGAGGATGAGTTTAACTGAATGCTCTGTCTCCATGTGCTGTTAGTTAGATCTGCTGTAAAAGGATGAGTTTAACTTGAAGCTCTGTCTCCATGTGCTGTGAGTTAGAGCTGCTGAAAGAGTTTTTGTTTATCTGGATGCTCTGTCTCTTTGCTGAATTTACTGGGTTCGGTTAGAGAGACCAGGGTCACCTGTACCCAGCTGTCAGTCTGTGAAGAGTGATCGGTCTATGGAACATCCATGGCACTTTAATGGAGAATTTCCAGGTGATCAAAGGTAAGTTAAGAGTGTCATATTGACTCTATCATTATAAATCAGTTTCCTGACTACTTTCACTTGTAGTGGGTTAATTATTGTATATCTTCAATTCCAAAAAGTTGGCGATTACGATCCCCGACATGAAATGGTGAGGCGGATTTCAGATTGGGTTTTGTCTGCCTTTCTTTCCGTCCCTCCGTCCCACTTTCAATGGAGACAAGTTACCTGACAAATTATGGCAGTTACATGGGTCAATTTCTGCCTGCTTAATAAGCTCGTCATGATCTACCTTGAGCTTGAAAATGGATGTTGAAGCATATTTGTTTTCGAAGTTATGGCCCTTGATTGAACTTCTGAACAAAGTGTTTATTGTCTGCAATGGCCACAAGCTTTCTCAGAGATTATTACCGTCAAATTATTGAAACTTCGTTCATTGGGTTATCACCTAATTTTGTGGGAGCAGTTCTGAAATTGATGTCGTAGCAAAGACCGGAAGCTCTGTCTCCATGGGATGTGAGTTAGAGCTGCAGTTAATGGATGAGTTTAACTGGAAGCTCTGTCTTCATGTGCTGTGAGTGAGAGCTGCAGTAAGAGGATGAGTTTAACTGGAAGGTCTGTCTCCATGTGCTGTGAGTTAGAGCTGCACTAAGAGGATGAGTTTACCTGGAAGCTCTCTCTCTATGTGCTGTGAGTTAGAGATTCAGTAAGAGGAGGAGTTTAACTGGAAGGTCTGTCTCCATGTGCTGTGAGTTAGAGCTGCACTTAGAGGATGAGTTTAACTGGAAGCTCTGTCTCCATGTACTGTGACTTAGAGCTGCTGAAAGAGTTTTAGTTGAACTGGAAGCTCTGTCTCCATGTGCTGTGACTTTGAGCTGCTGAACGAGTTTTAGTTTAACTGGAAGCTCTGTCTCTTTGCTGAATTTACAGGGTTTGGGTAGAGAGACCAGGGTCATCTGTACCCAGCTGTCAGTCTGTGAAGAGTGATCGGTCTATGAAACGTCCATGGAACTTTTTTTTTTAACGGAGAATTTCAGGGGGATCAAAGGTAAGTTAAGAAAAAAAAAAGAACTCGGCTTTACATTTATCAATATGCCTCAATAAAGCCTAATCTGTCTGAGGAATCTGTCTCTCTCCAATTGCTTGAGGATGGGGAACCTCATGATATGAAAATATGTTTGAATGAAAACCACAACATGAGTTAGAGCTGCAGTAAGAAGATGAGTTTAACTGGAATCTCTGTTTCCATGTGCTGTGAGTTAGAGCTGCAGTAAGAGGATGAGTTTAACTGGAAGGTCTGTCTCCATGTGCTGTGAGTTAGAGAGCGCAGTAAGAGGATGAGTTTAACTGTAAGGTCTGTCTCCATGTGCTGTGAGTTAGAGCTGCAGTAAGAGGATGAGTTTAACTGGATGCTCTGTCTTCATGTGTTGTGAGTTAGAGCTGCAGTAATAGGATCAGTTTAACTGGAAGCTCTGTCTTCATGTGCTGTGAGTTAATGCTGCCTTAAGAGGATGAGTTTAACTGAATGCTCTGTCTCCATGTGCTGTGAGTTAGAGCTGTAGTAAGAGGATGAGTTTAACTAAATGCTCTGTCTCCATGTGCTGTGATTTAGAGCTGCAGTAAGAGGATGAGTTTAACTTGAAGCTCTGTCTCCATGTGCTGTTAGTTAGATCTGCAGTAAGAGGATGAGTTTAACTTGAAGCTCTGTCTCCATGTGCTGTTAGTTAGATCTGCAGTAAAAGGATGAGTTTAACCGGAAGCTCTGTCTCCATGTGCTGTTTGAGCTGCAGTAAGAGGATGAGTTTAACTTGAAGCTCTGTCTCCATGTGCTGTGAGTTAGAGCTGCAGGAAGAGGATGAGTTTAACTGGATGCTCTGTCTTCATGTGCTGTGAGTAAGAGCTGCCTGAAGAGTATGAGTTTAACTGAATACTCTGTCTCCATGTGCTGTGAGTTAGAGCTGTAGTAAGAGGATGAGTTTAACTAAATGCTCTGTCTCCATGTGCTGTGATTTAGAGCTGCAGTAAGAGGATGAGTTTAACTTGAAGCTCTGTCTCCATGTGAGTTAGAGCTGCTGTAAGAGGATGAGTTTAACCGAATGCTCTGTCTCCATGTGCTGTTAGTTAGATCTGCAGTAAGAGGATGAATTAAACTTGAAGCTCTGTCTCCATGTGAGTTAGAGCTGCAGTAAGAGGATGAGTTTAACTGAATGCTCTGTCTCCATGTGCTGTTAGTTAGATCTGCAGTAAAAGGATGAGTTTAACTTGAAGCTCTGTCTCCATGTGCTGTTTGAGCTGCAGTAAGAGGATGAGTTTAACTAAATGCTCTGTCTCCATGTGCTGTGATTTAGAGCTGCAGTAAGAGGATGAGTTTAACTTGAAGCTCTGTCTCCATGTGAGTTAGAGCTGCTGTAAGAGGATGAGTTTAACTAAATGCTCTGTCTCCATGTGCTGTTAGTTAGATCTGCAGTAAGAGGATGAGTTTAACTTGAAGCTCTGTCTCCATGTGCTGTGAGTTAGAGCTGCAGTAAGAGGATGAATTTAACTTGAAGCTCTGTCTCCATGTGAGTTAGAGCTGCAGTAAGAGGATGAGTTTAACTGAATGCTCTGTCTCCATGTGCTGTTAGTTAGATCTGCAGTAAAAGGATGAGTTTAACTTGAAGCTCTGTCTCCATGTGAGTTAGAGCTGCAGTAAGAGGATGAGTTTAACTGAATGCTCTGTCTCCATGTGCTGTTAGTTAGATCTGCAGTAAAAGGATGAGTTTAACTTGAAGCTCTGTCTCCATGTGAGTTAGAGCTGCTGAAAGAGTTTTAGTTTATCTGAAGCTCTGTCTCTTTGCTGAATTTACTGAAGTTGGTTAGAGAGACCAGGGTCACCTGTACCCAGCTGTCAGTCTGTGAAAAAGAGACCAGGGACCTGTACCCAGGTCTATGGAACATCCATGGCACTTTAATGGAGAATTTCCAGGTGATCAAAGGTAAGTTAAGAGTGTCATATTGACTCTATCATTATAAATCAGTTTCTGACTACTTTCACTTGTAGTGGGTTAATTATTATATATCTTCAATTCCAAAAAGTTGGCGCATTACGATCCCCTGACATGAAATGGTGAGGCGGATTTTCAGATTGGGTTTTGTCTGCCTTTCTTTCCGTCCCTCCGTCCCACTTTCAATGGAGACAAGTTACCTGAAAAATTATGGCAGTTACATGGGTCAATTTCTGCCTGCTTAATAAGCTCGTCATGATCTACCTTGAGCTTGAAAATGGATGTTGAAGCATATTTGTTTTCGGGTTATGGCCCTTGATTGAACTTCTGAACATAGTGTTTATTGTCTGCACGTATTACAAGCTTTCTCAGAGATTATTACCGTCATATTATTGAAACCGTTCATTGGGTTATCACCTAATTTTGTAGGAGCAGTTCTGAAATTGATGTAAGTAGCAAAAGACCGGAAGCTCTGTCTCCATGGGATGTGAGTTAGAGCTGCAGTTAATGGATGAGGTTTTAACTGGAAGCTCTGTCTTCATGTGCTGTAGAGGAGAGCTGCAGTAAGAGGATGAGTTTAACTGGAAGGTCTGTCTCCATGTGCTGTGAGTTAGAGCTGCACTAAGAGGATGAGTTTACCTGGAAGCTCTCTTTCTATGTGCTGTGAGTTAGAGATTCAGTAAGAGGAGGAGTTTAACTGGAAGGTCTGTCTCCATGTGCTGTGAGTTAGAGCTGTACTTAGGGGATGAGTTTAACTGGAAGCTCTGTCTCCATGTACTGTGACTTAGAGCTGCTGAAAGAGTTTTAGTTTAACTGGAAGCTCTGTCTCCATGTGCTGTGACTTAGAGCTGCTGAACGAGTTTTAGTTTAACTGGAAGCTCTGACTCTTTGCTGAATTTACAGGGTTCGGGTAGAGAGTCCAGGGTCATCTGTACCCAGCTGTCAGTCTGTGAAGAGTGATGGGTCTATGAAACTTCCATGGAACTTTAACGGAGAATTTCAGGGGATCAAAGGTAAGTTAAGAAAAAAGAACTCGGCTTTACATTTATCAATATGCCTCAATAAAGCCCTAATCGTCTGAAGAATCTGTCTCTCTCCAATTGCTTGAGGATGGGGGAACCTCATGATATGAAAATATGTTTGAATGAAAACCACAACATGAGTTAGAGCTGCAGTAAGAAGATGAGTTTAACTGGAATCTCTGTTTCCATGTGCTGTGAGTTAGAGCTGCAGTAAGAGGATGAGTTTAACTGGAAGGTCTGTCTCCATGTGCTGTGAGTTAGAGCGGCAGTAAGAGGATGAGTTTAACTGGAAGGTCTGTCTCCATGTGCTGTGAGTTAGAGCTTGGTAAGAGGATGAGTTTAACTGGATGCTCTGTCTTCATGTGTTGTGAGTTAGAGCTGCAGTAATAGGATCAGTTTAACCGGAAGCTCTGTCTTAATGTGCTGTGAGTTAATGCTGCCTTAAGAGGATGAGTTTAACTGAATGCTCTGTCTCCATGTGCTGTGAGTTAGAGCTGTAGTAAGAGGATAGGTTTAACTAAATGCTCTGTCTCCATGTGCTGTGATTTAGAGCTGCAGTAAGAGGATGAGTTTAACTTGAAGCTCTGTCTCCATGTGCTGTTAGTTAGATCTGCAGTAAGAGGATGAGTTTAACTTGAAGCTCTGTCTCCATGTGCTGTGAGTTAGAGCTGCAGTAAGAGGATGAGTTTAACTTGATACTCTGTTTCCATGTGCTGTTAGTTAGATCTGCAGTAAAGGATGAGTTTGGGAGAAGCTCTGTCTCCATGTGCTGTTGGAGCTACGGTAAGAGGATGAAGTTTAACCCAGGCTCTGTCTCCATGTGCTGTGAGTTAGAGCTGCAGTAAGAGGATGAGTTTAACTGGATGCTCTGTCTTCATGTGCTGTGAGTAAGAGCTGCCTGAAGAGTATGAGTTTAACTGAATACTCTGTCTCCATGTGCTGTGAGTTAGAGCTGTAGTAAGAGGATGAGTTTAACTAAATGCTCTGTCTCCATGTGCTGTGATTTTGAGCTGCAGTAAGATGATGAGTTTAACTTGAAGCTCTGTCTCCATGTGAGTTAGAGCTGCTGTAAGAGGATGAGTTTAACTAATGCTCTGTCTCCATGTGCTGTTAGTTAGATCTGCAATAAGAGGATGAGTTTAACTTAAAGCTCTGTCTCCATGTGCTGTGAGTTAGAGCTGCAGTAAGAGGATGAATTAAACTTTGAGCTCTGTCTCCATGTGAGTTAGAGCTGCAGTAAGAGGATGAGTTTAACTGAATGCTCTGTCTCCATGTGCCATTAGTTAGATCTGCAGTAAAGGATGAGTTTAACTTGAAGCTCTGTCTCCATGTGAGTTAGAGCTGCAGTAAGAGGATGAGTTTAACTAGAATGCTCTGTCTCCATGTGCTGTTAGTTAGATCTGCAGTAAAAGGATAGGTTTAACTTGAAGCTCTGTCTCCATGTGCTGTGAGTTAGAGCTGCTGAAAGAGTTTTAGTTTATCTGAAGCTCTGTCTCTTTGCTGAATTTACTGGGTTCAGTTAGAGAGACCAGGGTCACCTGTACCCAGCTGTCAGTCTGTGAAGAGTGATGGGTCTATGGAACATCCATGGCACTTTAATGGAGAAATTTCCAGGTGATCAAAGGTAAGTTAAGAGTGTCATATTGACTCTATCATTATAAATCAGTTTCTGACTACTTTCACTTGTAGTGGGTTAATTATTGTATATCTTCAATTCCAAAAAGTTGGCGCATTCACGATCCCCGACATGAAATGGTGGTAGATTTCAGATTGGGTTTTGTCACTGCCTTTCTTTCCGTCCCTCCGTCCCTTTCAATGGAGACAAGTTACCTGAAAAATTATGGCAGTTACATGGGTCAATTTCTGCCTGCTTAATAAAGCTCGTCATGATCTACCTTGAGCTTGAAAATGGATGTTGAAGCATATTTGTTTTGAAGTTATGGCCCTTGATTGAACTTCTGAACATAGTGTTTTTTGTCTGCAATGGCCACAAGCTTTCTCAAGAGATTATTACGTCAAATTATTGAAACCGTTCATTGGTTTATCACCTAATTTTGTAGGGAACAGTTCTGAAATTGATGTAAATAGCAAAGACCCGGGCTCTGTCTCCATGGGATGTGAGTTAGAGCTGCAGTTAATGGATGAGTTTTAACTGGAAGCTCTGTCTTCATGTGCTGTAGTGAGAGCTGCAGTAGAGGATGAGTTTTACTGGAAGGTCGGTCTCCATGTGCTGTGAGTTAGAGCTGCACTAAGAGGATGAGTTTACCTGGAAGCTCTCTCTCTATGTGGAATGAGTTAGAGATTCAGTAGAGGAGAGTTTAACTGGAAGGTCTGTCTCCATGTGCTGTGAGTTAGAGCTGCACTTAGAGGATGAGTTTAACTGGAGCTCTGTCTCCATGTACTGTGACTTAGAGCTGCTGAAGAGTTTTAGTTTAACTGGAAGCTCTGTCTCCATGTGCTGTGACTTAGAGCTGCTGAACGAGTTTTAGTTTAACTGGGCTCTGTCTCTTTGCTGAATTTACAGGGTTCAGGTGAGAGACCAGGGTCATCTGTACCCAGCT